>OU744447.1:37733170-38024260 GCA_916610825.1 Haliclystus octoradiatus
TGTACAAGGTCATAACTATGTGTTCCTGACTACAGTAGTAGGGTATCATGGTATCATTTGTAATTTTGTCCAATAAAATTGGCGTGTATGCCCAGTTGGAAGTTTCATGACCTCAACTCCTTCAAAATTGCCAGAATTAATTGTTTCACAAAAATCTTTATGTATGTATGTATGTATGTATTTTATTTGTCAACAATGGTGACAGGCAAATACAGGGAAACTTGTGATTCCCACTTATGTAAAGCCGTTAAAAAAGTTAAGATATGTTATTAAGATAAAAGTTACAAACAAAAATTGCTACTCAAATATTTACAAGGCATTTAGAACTATCTAGCTAAGTTGAAAAGGTTATAAGATAAAATTTACAGGTTACGACATTTGTACTAAAGTATTTACAAGGCATTTAGATCTATGCTAGCTAAAGAACGTTTGAATGCTGGCACTGTCTTTGAAGTAACACATTTCTCTGGCAGAGAATTCCACCAAGGTATGACACGATTGCAAAAGTTGAGATAGATGAGACCGTTTAAACTGATATAAATTAGAAGAATGAACGATCTATCTATAATTGGTAATATAGAAGTTAATAGCAATATATGTGCCTATGAACGCCTTCACTTCTGGATATATCTGTTAACAAAAGGTTATTCATTTACTTTTCAATGGAATTTAATGTATAAAAAGTTTAATTGCAAGTTAGCAATGTTTGTAATTATCCTCAAAACGTTGTTATTAGTGTATCCCCCACGCATCAGGATTCAAGAATGCTATCAGGAAACCCACTGCATTACTTTAAATCATCTTGCTGAATAACCAATCAATGTTTATTTACTGTACGTATAATTTATCATTCTATCATTGTTGCCGAAAGACGCCACATGGAACAAAAAACATGATGTTTTCATAGCGTATATATATCAGAGAACTTTCTAATTGTTTTTGTATAGTTACACATGCCAATATTAAGTTTTAATATTCTAATATTATTTCTATTAATAATAATTAATTAAAAAATTAATTGTATTGAGTGTGAACTCTTATACACACGTGTATATGAAAGTGCTCAATGTTTTTAGGACAGAGCATAATATAGATTATAAAACAGAGACGAGGCAACGGAAAAGGCTTTGTGCCTCGTCTCAGTTTTATACTCTATAATATTATTCCTAAATATATTTATATATTTATATATTGCCATTAATATTTATATATATTATTTTTCATTCCAGCTCGAAAACCTTGGTCTACTTTATTCTAACTTCCTTATTGCATCATATATAGTTTTCAATGCGACAGATTATATATGGAATGGCAAAATTACTATTTGACGACCTAATAACATCTTTTTTTTAATCTTCATGACATTGTTTTGGTAATCAAAGACGTATTTAACCTCGCTTAGGGATGATTAATTAGTAAATTATTCTATTGTGGTAAGTAGTTGCCTATATACGGTCCTTCATGACTCCTATCAATCGTTTTAATCGGTATTACTCAAATATACAATTGAATAAATACAAAATTTCCATCCTCAAATAAGACTTTGATAATTTTTATGCATGAATCTAAACTAATTTGCCTTTCCCCTGATACTGATAAAATGATAATACTGAAATTGGATGAAACTATCGCGGAAAAACATTGTAATAGCGAAAAGCTATTAAAGAGTTTCGAATGACCAGCAGCCTTTGCTTTGTTTTGTTGTTTTGATTACAAGAAACGAGGCTAATCCTCTGGAAAGTGACGTCAGCGCTCACGTCAGAGGATTGTCCTCGTGGCTGTTGCTACGGAAAGACAAGACAGAAAATAGTCTGGTTTATCAATTTCAGTTTTGGATAAATCTCAATTCTTACTTGTCGAAACGCAAAGTTTATGGCTATAGATATCCAACAAATGTATACGGCTCAAAAATAAATAGCGGACTGGGAGTCACACAGTCCGATTATCTGTCTGAGAAGTTTGACGCAAATCAAAACAACTTGGATAAAATGTACTTTCAAATCAACACTAAATAAATTCATATGATTCTAAATTTTACAATTTACGTGCATAAATACTGCAGAAAAACAATGCAATATAAAACATAAAAAAGGTATGTAACTAACTATTTTTAGACGAAGCCTACGTGTAACGTGTTTACCAAATATAATTTTGAGTCAATGATCAAAGTATCCGTATCAAAAATCGAATTCACCTGGTGTTATAATTTCATTTTGTTTCGGCTATAAATTTCGATTTTGAATGCTAGCAAATCTCTTCCTGTTCTTTCAATCCCTAATATTCTTATATCAAGTAAACACCAACATGAAATTTTGAATCAGTCGAGTTCAGTTGTAGCTTTCAACTCTGTCATCCTTCCTCAATTCGTATGACGCTAGTAGCAAGTGAATTGATTTTTGTGGGACACATTTATTCAAGCATCGAAAGCCCTTACGACGTCCACCTCTATTGCTCTTGTAATTTTCCAAACGGTAAACCAGTTCGTTGATAAATAACTTTGCAAAATGCTTCCATGCCCGTTTTACGAAATGTTTTGCAACATCGCGTGTGTGTGCAAAGGAGACACAAAGGCGGGCCGTGTATCATGAAAACGAGTGATTGAAATCTGGGTCCAGATTTCAAAGACAAAAATATACAAAGGCTGCTGGTCATTTTATGGTCTTTAAGTTATGACATTTATATCAATTGCTTTAATCATAATTCCAAATGCAGTCAAACTTCAGGTGCATACGACGTTTGATAAAGATTCACATTTTAAAATGATGTTTTCCTCCCCGTAATCCTCGTAGCACCGAAACCATGATACAATCATAAAGTTGTTACGTAAGTTACGTAATGCGATTGACGCAAGAAGATACCGCTGCATCATGTTAATCTGGGATGGTCAAAATATGGAGCATATATAGTGGTGGTAGGGATTTTCTCTGCAGAGTAATCACTATTTGTACAAGTTCTTTTCATCAAAGCTGGAAACTACAGTTTAAATTGTTGAAGGTTTGGTTTCCAGTGGGCATGCCAGCTTTTGCCCGCCTTAATTTTATGTGGACACAATTCAAAGCAATAAACGGACGCCATAGCATCAAGCAGTGTTGTTGATGGATATTGTGAACAATTGTAAACCTAATCCTTTTGGCTTATAAACACAGAATTATAAGCGTTTTATTGAATAGAGTTAATCGAATCAAAAATAACTTCTAACATTAAATTGCTATTCTAACAATAGCTTGGTATACCTTCAAGCCGGCCCCCTGATGAAATTCACTTGTCCCTGATATTTAATTACTTTAGAATTGCTTTTTGATGAGTCAATTTATCTCAAATTAACCCGCACGCGACCTTTCAATTACTTATTGTTATAAGAAAATAAAATTTGCAAAGAGTGCACATTAGGGAGGGGCTAATTACCAGAAAAGGGATGTGTAATCTAGTTAAAACCGGGGGTATGAAACACTTGTGTTTTTATATTCTAAAAGGTATGTGTTTAGAAAATAAGCTCTATAGAAAAGACTCGTGCTACTACTTTATGTTTATTTATGTTAAAATTTCTAATATCATGATTTAATCTTTGCATTTTGACAAAGTACTTCAATATTGCGTTCATTCTGAGTTCTGAATACTTTTGTACCAAAGGAGAGTTCATTTGCAAGGCAGGCAACAGCATCACAACAAGAGGAAATATTAAAATGCCTTGCAATTTGTGCTTATAGAAAACACTACCTATGACTAATTTATGCCTTATTACTTTTGCTTGAGTTTAATGTTTTTGTCGAATAATCAGAATTTATCTTTTCCTGTTTAAATGTTAAACAATTTTTGAAGTCCGCCTTAATTAATTCATTTCCTAATTATACTTTTAAACAATAAACAGAACGATCTCAGACAGTCTCAAATATTATTGTGTGTTTCATCACAATAAGGCTTTTATAATTCGCTAAACAATTGTCACGCAATAATAAAATGGAATTTTATGCGAGGTATTTTAGTGTCTAAATTTTCTATCTAATCTCACAGATGATTTGCTTGTGCGTGGTATAATGATGCGGGATCGTTTTTAACTGATTGGCTGTTGGTTGGTCACGGGCGAATCTATGGATTCGCAAAATCATGGGAGGACAAAAAAATCAAAGACAACGAGGCTCACATTCAGCATTTTCTCAAAACGAACGGAAGGCTTTGCATGACCTTGAATCATGAAATACAAAATGGATTTTTGAAGGGAATTCACAATAAATTTAATTGAAACAAGAACTAGGGAATTGTTCAGCATATTTTTATGAACACTTTTATGTGATTTTCAAGTTTCCCGGTGAAGCCTGCCGTTTTAGTTCTGTTGCGCTCGGTCTAATATTAGATAGTTTTTTTCATATCATTTAACTTGAAAATGGCAGTTAGAAACACTGGTCGAAACGTTGTTCAAAAACAAAAACATTCAACTGTTGCAATTTACTTTTTGTTTAAAGAGATAATTTAGAACTGTATAATATTCTCTGATTGAGACTTTGAGACAATTACTACTCCTGCTGTTAGTAGACGTTGATTCTCGGATGATGCTCTAATTGATGCTCTTCTACAACCTATATTACTGCTCTTTCTTTCAATACCCATTGCTACCGCTTTCATCAATTTTGTTAGTGCACCTCGTTGGCCACATCGCGGGCCACGTCATTTGTTCTTGAGAAATTATATAGTGAGATCAATTGATGGTTAATTAATATACATTCGTTGTTGTCACACGTTCTGCAGTGTTATTCGAAGCTAGATCATTGACCTCATCATCGTTCGTTGTGTAATTTGACCCCATCTGCGTATTTTCTTCTGCTCGTGAGTCGTAATCCTTGGCTGCTTCATTGTTTCTTTCCGGTTTCTTCCGGTTCGACGAACGATGCTGTAAATTCGAGGGTTAGATCTGAAATGAATAGTCTATATGCCTAAATTGCATAGCAGTGCTGTATATATAGCCTCGACAAATACTGAATCACACGAGTCATAGACAATTCCAGTAAAATTTAGCACTTGAAACTATTTCAAATCTAAACTTTGCGTGCTTCCCCTTCGTCAATATGACAATAGTTTCCTATTTTCAACTATAATTACTCGATTATATCGTTAAATGTATAGACTTGTTTGTGTAATTATATAATAATGTTTATTTAATTCATGGTAATTTGTTTTAATTACCTGCGTGCTAGACTAAACAGTCTGGTTATATGTTGATTTATAAGCACTATTTGTGGATATACTTTGGAGATTTTATAGAAATTTGAAGAGTTCATTATCACGATCATCATTTCAAGCGTTGTTATAGATAATATTTAACCTATAATACCGTGGCAATCCTAGGCCTCTATCATATAGTAGGCTAGAGTCATAATTGATTTTTATGAAAGGATGTGTTTTCTTTTTGAAGGATATAATGTTTGAAGATATATCATTTTGAATGAACCTGCTTTCCCCTGGCTTAATAAGAACCGAGGCCAACTATAACCAATGGAGACTTTACACATTTTACGGAATATGTTTGGAATAATCAGTAAGATCAACATGTCGACAATTAAAATTTTTTATCCTACATTTTATGTATCTTCGAAGAGCTGTATAGGCAAGGGAAAATGAACATTTTTCAAAAAATATGAAATACAAGAGTGCATTATTCCACGGAGGCAGTTATTGTTCGTATCACCAGATTCAAATATGTATAGATATCAATCAACTTTAGGAAAACCAGCAAATACATAAATCTTTTCCAGCAAATACATAATTTCCACTGCTTTATCATGCTCCCAACATTCTACTTACATCCCAATAACTCCCAACGCAACTCCAGACATGTTTTACGTGCAATTTGGTGCATATTTCAATCACGTGTCTTGATTTATCTATTTTTCACACAATGCAGTCTATACCTTCTCATAAAAGTATATTTATAATATTCACTTTAATTACCCAGTAATATGGTGTTGTTAAGATATAATTCGCATCATTGAATATTGCGGCTAATTAATATTTTTGCCATGTTTGTGTAATTTCCACATAGTTCATTAACTCGATAATTTATTGACATTTGCTAATAATGAACCCATAACTATTCCTGCTCAAAAACTGCTACATAACAGAAATTGTAATAAAGGGTTACCACACACTTTGTCGTGTTTGTATTCATATTTACTACACGAGTAATGGCAGACGAGTGAAGTGAAGTGTTGTAAGCAGGAGCCGGCAGTCTTTCGCCATTTCCAAGTGTAGTAAATATGAATACAACAAAAGTGTGTAGTAACCCTTTTCAAAAATAAAGCAAATTTCATAATCAAGTTTGTTTATATTGTGGAAGGTCAATCGAATCTTGAATTAATGAATTAAAATTCAATTTAAATTCAATGTTTTCACTTACTAAAATGTCCTTTGATCAAATTCAAACATCAAAACGTTAGTCTTTCTTAAATATAGAATGCCTTGTTGATATTATTTCTTTAGTTATACGATCTATATATATATATACATTGAAGTTTCCTATTCTTCTTCAGTTTGACAAAGTTTTATCGACAAATTTCGACTGGAATTTTCGAAAAAATGTTTACCTTGTATTTCCAAACACAGACCAATCAATTAAATTGCAGAATTACGTTCAAATATGTTATATTTTAGAATGTCAATTACTATTGGCGCTGTACAGATTCTTTGGTTTGCAGTTCTCTATGAAATTTATGAGTCGATTGTTTATCTTAACTTGAGATTTATCTTAAAGTTATCCTCTCTTGCACTATGTGTATTTATTGTGCATGCTATGTGTAGCATGCTGTACAGCGTTTCTCGATAAAAAGTTAAAATTATTGTAAATTAAACACACAATTATAAATGTTTTTTTATCATCAAAGGGAAAGGGCGGTAGATACCTAACCTGTAATCTCATTCTGTTATTCAAAAATACAATAGAAGCCTTTATTTTAAATCTTCCGTAAATCTCTTCGCGTCGTCCTTATTCTGCTGCAGCGTTGAAAACCTGCCGATGTATATTTGTTATTGTAATCAGCAGAAATTGATTTATGTTCCCTAGATTATATTTACGTTGATCAATACAATGGAATATGTTTTTTTAAAATTTTCGAGTTCTGAAAAATTGACGACGATGACGACGAATGCATCTTGTCAACAACTCATCTGCTCGCTCCGCGTTTGCATTAACAAAGAATTGAAGCTACTAAATAAAGATTTTTAAATTTTTCTTGACATTTTATGAGTTAGATTTTTGCCGTATGATCCAAGAATTACATAGTTAAAGCTTTACATATTTTGAAGCTTTGCCCTTCAAATTACCGTAGTTGTCGCTCGATATATATGAGGATAGAAAATTGTTCAGTATTGCTGCAATAAGTGCTCAGATAATAGACAGTGCTATTAGCAGGCATAATATACGGGCTTACAGAGGAGATGATTTACTCGGCAATCATGAAACAGTAATGTAAGTAATTTAGAAGAAAAATATAATTCTGTTTACATCCGTATGGGGCGCTTGCGCAGGAGGGTAACTCAAGCTCTTTAGGGACTGGGGGGTGCCACTTTGGAAAAGGGTAAAGTACCCAAAAAGTTCCAAAAATTCTGTTGATACTACCCTAAAAGTACACAAAAATGAAAGAAAAAAATTCAAAAATTCTTAAAAAGTCAAATATAGGATACCCAAAAGCTCCAAAATTTGATATCTCATACCCAAAAAAGATTTTTCTCAGCTGGAATGTAGACCCAAAAAAGTGGCACGTCCCCGTATAGCCGTCATATGAGAGTTACCCCCCGGGCGCTTGATTTTCGTTGCTAAATATCTGCTTTGTTTGCTATAACTCAAATGTTTCGATGCACTACCAAAGTGACTGTTCTGGTATCATAATTCGGTGTTCATATCTTGTAAGTAAACATTATTAGCCGCTTACTTGTGAAAATGAAATGTGAACGATTCAATAACACACAATATTTACATTGATGTCAAGATAATTCGTTTCGGCTAAAGTTTTATTGACATAAGATTAGAAGACACGCGAGTATATTTGTTCAGCAATTGTTGAAGGAAAAACAAGGCATCTTTATTCAAAGTGGTTGTTTAGCAACAAAAAACAACATTATAGAAAAATTGCTGCATTGCTGTGCAGCCTGCATATATATGTATATAGTTTCATGATAAATATTACATGCTTCTACCGCATAAGACTCCGTTTGTACACTATTTATATTGCATGGAATTCATTGAATTTCCAAAATGTATAACCAATGTCAATCCAATGGCAAGTCCATCTCTCACTATGTATACGCCGTTTGTGATGGCGGCATAATAGCTATACTATCACAACATTTGCGCTTTGTTCTTGAAAACCAAGTAAATTCGCTTGCAAAATAGCCTACACCGAGCTGTACGCTATGGAGCTATGCTATAACATATTACTCCTTGACTCCCTGCCCCGGGGCAGGGCAACCCATAAAGTTCCAAAAATTCTGTTGATGCTAAAAATAAAAGTCCAAAAATTAAAAAATACTTCTCAAAAAGCTGCAGCAGGTTGATTGATTTTAAGTAAATACACAAAAATGATGCAAATTTGTTTTCCAATTCCTTGAAAAATTGAAAAATAGGATACCGAAAAGTTCCAAAATTTGAAACATCATACCCAAAAAGTTTTTTCTCAGCTGGAATATGGAAACAAAAAAGTGGCTCGTCCCCGTATAGCCGTCATATGGGAGTTACCCCCTGGGCTCCATGCATTTTGTTATTCGAATCGGGCATTGAAGCCTGCATCAGTTATCCGTACGTAGAAGGTCTCAGGTATTAAATACATATTGAACGAACCATAGGCTCTACAATCTCTTGAGTAGGCAGAACTCTAAATCATTTGTATTCTCGAATAACATCACTTCTTTCTCCAATAAGGAAATGATACCGTAGCCCGACTGAGTCTGTCTGAGCTATAGACCATTATTTACATCGGTCATATATTGGTGTGACATGAAAATGCATCCTGGTGTCATTGTCATTTCAAAAATAACAACACCATGCATGGTTATCAATATTTTATTTAAGTATTTCTTGAGGGACTCATGGGAGCCTTTGAAAAGCTATTTTGCCCTGGTGGTGTAAGAAGTCTTGTGGCTCCTGTCTCTATTAAAGTCATTCACTTTATTGTATGAATAGCAAATTAAAAAGGGAACTATTAGTAATTACATATCCATGCTAGAAGAATGACATTTCAACGTATCATAAATTTCAATAAACGAATGACATCTCTTGAATTTCAAATGCAATAATGTTCAATTAGCATGAATTTTGATTTTCTATAGTGCACATAGCTGGTTGAAAGTGCCTATATGACTCTCGTTTTAACAATATTTTAAAAACGCTATTGGCATGCTATTAAGCCGGCATTAGGTAGATTTGATTAGGTTATTACTCTTCTAATAAAGAATTTCATTTCCGTTAATCACAATTTGATTTTTTTGCCCGTATCATTCTATCACACACGAGGTAAGCTACTCATTAATAGCTGTTTTCACCAGAGTAGTTGATTAGTATGGCTATAAGCTCTTCCTGACGCCATCCAATAGGCTTTTGCGAGGGATTGAATCCAACACGCTGCGAGCCGAGCTGATCGATACACCTTGAACACACAGGCCACACCAGCCCTTAATTCCATAAACTCAAAATTTCTGTGTACGCCCTGCTGCCTGGTTAATCCATTGTTCTAGGCTCTATAAGAAATCGCTGATATTTCATTCATAATTTCTAGTAAAAAATGGAAATGTAGACAACCACTCACACTTTTGTATGTTTCTTGACCTATTGACTCCTGATCTTTTCTTAGGATTTAATTGCTAATCCATTCACTGCATACAAGCTTTAAAAGCTATGTTCATCCATCAGTGATATGGTATAGTGACTCGTGTCCATTATAATTCAAAAAGTATAGATAATGGTATTCCAAATGAACACACATCAAGGTAATCCCCCACGGTAAACGATCTTACTGTTACTTTCCAAGTGATGACGTCTAGATTAAGTTTGATCTATATAAACAGATTATCAACGTTGGAATTTGTATGTTCCCGCATGTTATTTCATCAATTTGTATTGCATACACAGATGGAATATTATGCTTTATTAGATGTCACGCAAGTTCCAACACAGGTAGGATCCAGCACTGTAGAGGGATCATGGTTTTTAATAAATTAATTATTTGAAAGGGTCTATTATTCCATTGAAAATTAGGCAAAGAATAGCGAAATAATGAAATGTGACTTTCCTTTGCTTCCCTGTCAATTTTCACAAAATAAATGAAATAAAACTTCCTAGAGGAGTGTTCATATTAGGATACAGTGTTCATGATTGGGTATATATTGAACTCGTTGAGGTATAAAAGATTGTTGAAATTGAACTCTGGACATATTTTTTAACAAGGGAATATATATTATCTAAGAAAAATTGAGAATTATTATTTTTGAGTGAATAAAAAGTTTTGAGAAAAAAATGTTCAAATGGTCAAAAAAGTCAAAAAGTATACCTCAAAAGTTTCCATGGCAATGGGTACCTGTATTTCTCTCAAAAGGTAACCTTGACTATTTCAGTGTCCCCGTATACCAGGAGTACTGCATAAGCACCCACTGGATTTTAAAATCCTATGTTATGTTGAGCATGTTTCATAAGAGGGGAAATATTGTAATGTAGGGCGTTTTATGTAATCGACGGCAGCGTAATGGACACGACTGTATAGATTCCTATATAAAGTAAAAGTAATGTGGACGGTGTCGCCCTACCGAAGGCACCCGTACCACTCATCTATTTCTAGAAGAGTGGCTCTTTTCGCTAAGAGCAATGATGTTAAACGCTCCTTAGATCTCAGCCGCGACACTGCAGATCAATTTCAACAGATTTCATGGCAGATAGGCCTTGATTGTCAATGCGCAACGATGCGCCGCAGCTACTCACAATGCAATTCCTTCTGAACCATTCCGTCCGCCATCCTTAGATGGTACTCATTTGATGTTTCAGATAAAGTCAAGGCTGAGTTGACCTGAGGGGGATTTGAACCACAGTCGATGAGATATGATACGATGTGAAGTTCGGTTGCTCTGCCAACTGAGCTAATCACCCCTTTTCAGATTCCCTAACAGATTCCTATATAATGTGACTGCTATGATTACCTGAACACCAAAACTATGAAAATGAGATGAAAGTGTTGTGAAAACATCATGAAAATGTAAAAAAGTGAAAACCAAAAACTTTTTAAGCCATGAAAAAGTTTAAAAACCATTAAAACAATCGTATTGACGATAATAAATCTGAAAATGCCAAGAAAATGCCATGAAAATGCGATGAAAATGTCATGATTTTTTTCACGGTTTTGGCCTCTCATTAGTGTATACTACTATGAATTTAATTACGGGAGAAGATTGAAAAATAGTTATGGAATAACATATCGACTAATATTAACTACCCGATCACCAATATGTATATCCCGGATGTATATTGTATCCTTTATTACAATATGTATCTCCCGGATGTATATTGTATCCTTTATTAAAATCTACTGCTAGTTGTTATCATCAATGCCTCGCTGATTTAAAAAGCTGGAAACTATCTATACACAATACTTATTGACACAGTATACCATATTTGGGTATTGTCACGTGATGTATAGTGTCATGCCAAACTCATCATCTCTATTTATAGCACATTCAAATATATCATATCAAGGGAATAAAATCATCAAGTTTGAAAATACATAATTAAGGAATCAATACTACTAAAATGATCTTAATTCATTTGGCTTATTCCATGACTGACAATTAAACATTATGTAATCCATTAATCCGATATCTAGCAAATGTCAACTTTGGATTGATCTTTCTATAGAATATTACGGATTATAGCAATGACCCACTCATGTATGGATAAGTATGCATGTGATACGTATGCGGCATTGCTTTGATTTATATGCACAGGTAAAATAGATATATCAACTCAAAAAGCAATGTATATAATCTTTGTTTTGTAGTCTTGCCACCCAGAAAATATCCAAATGGATTATTATTATTATTAATGGATTAATGGATTATATCTCGATTCCTCCTTAGTGCAAATAACCGGCCATGCAGATAATCAATGCCTTCTTAAAACATTGATATAAAAGAGAGCTGCTTCAAACATATGTATATACGCTTAAGTCTCCTAATCCTCCCCTGGGAATAGTAAATACGGTGAAACCTGTATGTAACAGCCAGCTACGAGAGGTAGATAGATTGACCATTATAGACAGGTGGCCTTTATATACAGTTTTATTAATAGAAAATACTATGTTAGACATTGCAAGAGTGACCACTATGGACAGGTGGCCGCTGTATAGGGGTGACCATTATAACAGGTTTGATTGACGTATCGTTCAGACCGTTTGGAAATAGCATCATTCGAATCAATGTGTTTTGATTTATGTTTGATTTCATTGTTTTGCTTTATTTTTTTTTTGCATTTTTCGTATCGAAACTAAATGTATCTTTTCATTTTACTTTCTTTGTGGCTTCATGTCCTAGCTCCTATTGTTCACAAGGCATTCCATCGATGTTCCCAAAGCAACTCTGCTCATACATTCAATCCGGCAATGCGGGTTTAATTGATCGTTGCCAGTTCCAAACAATCATGTCGATAAGATCACTGTAAGCTTGATTATCAAAAGAATATCAGATCAATGCCTATTTCAAATTTATGTAAAAATGATGAATGATGCTGCTTCAGTCCTAACTCCTATTTGTTACTCCTACTTATTAACTCATAAGTGTTAATAAAAATGTTATGAAAGGGGAAAATTGACCAGCTGTCATCATAACGAGCTCAAATTGGAACAGAGTTGATTAATGCTTTCGAAATCTTGGCCGCTTATTTATATTTATTGTTTACGTTGTAGGTTTCCTATGTGTTATTTAGTGTGGTGTCTGAAAATTGAAGTCTGTATTTTGAAAACCGCTAAGCTTGTTTCAACTTGATCTCATTAAAATTGATCATCGCACTACCCAGGATAAAAGTTGAAAAGTGAATGCCATCAAGTCTAAATTAAGCCACACGTAGTGTAATGAATTGATGCATATTCTTAGACCGAGCGCAAAGGTGGCCGTTCAATTTCTTACGTTTAAGCTAGATTAATATTGCCTGGACCAAATTGATGTGTGCAAGAATTCAAGCAAACTAAATAAGCATACAGGATAAAATCATGCGCAATCATCTTTTAACTGTATATAGCACAATATTCTCGGGGGGTACATCCATATAGGCGCTATACGGGGATGTTTCATTATTTTGCATTATCAAATTCTCAATTTTGGAATTCTGCTGCGAAATTTCCGGTTTCAAGCTGTGAAAACCGAAAATATTCCCACTGTGAGGTGCCCGGACCCCTTCTGTGAGGCACCAAAATGGCATTTTTATGCAAAATGTCAGGTTCTGGCACATTTTTTTGGGCAATTTTGGAGTATGGTTTTGAGCAAAACCTTCAATTTTGGGGTACTTGCGGGATTTTCAAAAAGGCACATCGCCGTACAAAAAGTATTGAAGTACAATCCCCGGGACAATATTTATATAAATGTTAATCTATTAACCGAAGTGATGATAGATAGCAGCATTTATCCATAAGGAATCAGTACTCAAAAAAAGTAAACCAAAATAGCTACATTGTCCAGCCTAATAGCAGCTGAAACATTTGGAACATTTGGACCAATAAGCAACATTTTTAATGGTCGTGTCGGCTCCAAAATCAGATCTTTCACCAAGGACCCTCCTTCAAAGAGTTTTCTTTGCTGGAAAATTTTCTTTGCAATCCGGAGCGTCAACTTCATTAGCATCATGGGAGGATTCAATAATCTAGTTAAAAGTTCACTAATTTAAATCTCTTTAGCGTACAAAGTTTTCTTGTTTAATTTATTTTTTTAGCTTTTATTACTCATTTAAGGTTTTCAAAACGTATGTATAGACAGTTGTAAATAGTTTTAATTAAATTAAGTAATATTTGAACTACTACTTTGGTATATTATGGAATTAAATAAAAGTAAATGACGTAGTAAAATATACTCGTCCTTCATTGATACAAGTTAATCAGTCCATATAATAGGAGAAAGGTCCATATTATGACCAGCTAAATATATTATCAATGATGTCATTTTGATCTGCTCAATGATAACATTATATAATGTTCAAGGGGTTTGAACTATTCTTCAATTGAATCCTAAAGATTGCTATCTTATCTTCCGGATACTTTCAACAAACATATCATTCAATGTAAAGCGATGTTGCCCAGCGTGAAATATATGAAGACTAAATACCCGGGGGGGATAACATCCATACTTTGAGAATACGGGGACGTTCAACTATTAAAGGATACCTTTCTCAAAATCCAGGAAAAAAATTCTTAATTCTTTTTGAGGCATCCTTTTGACGCCTTTGCAAGTTTTTCCTGATGCAAAACAAATTTGCCTATGAATTTTTTTTTTCATCGCCTTTGGTTGAATCTGCCATTCAGAGAAATATATTTGGGGTATTTTTTCATTATGTAAATTATGGTAATTCTGCCAAAGCTCCATTTGAACAACCTCGTCGAAGCGCAATGGAAGTTACCCCTACCCCCCGGGCTTGATACTTGAACAACGTTCAATTAACAATGATATAATTTCTAGATTTTGAAAGTTGAATATTTTATATCTTATATATAAACTTAGAATACATTATGCATGGAAAAATTCTCCCATTCAATGCAATACTGGAATCCATGTCCAATGAGCTAAAGCCAAAATTTAACGATATTTTCCTGAAAATTTATTTTGAAATTAAATCTCAGAAAAGTTGTCAATATAGCCTCCTTCTCATTCTACTCACAACTCAAAAGTAATTTGTAGTTTCTTGTCAATTTTCTAAATTTTGCGCTTCACAATAAATATTCAAATTAAAATAAACACATACAAAAATCGTCATATTTGATCAATCATTTCCTTCTTAATGATGGTGTAGTTCATCTCTCATGTAAATTATATCCATTGCAATAAGTTATGCATCTTTGTTTATTTAAATCCGATCAGTGAGGAAAGATCACTCAAAGTGAGGATATTTGAATACCTAAATCTTCATCTTCGACGTTTTCCAGATTTTAATCACAAGAATGCAGTTACACCAGAGAAATCTATATTAATCGATTTAAATCGATACTTTTTAATTCCTGTGGCAAAAATACAGGGTAAACATTTTGGTATTCTGTTTGTATAAGACGTAGCATTTAAAAAAATTCAATTAAAAGTAATTTCTGCTTTTGGTAATAAACTCTCTTGGAGTTTTTGTGTGGTATTGTCTTGTATTGTCCCGAGGGAAAACGGGGATAAAACTGCATACATTTCCAAGTACAATAGCATGAATGTTGCTTATCCCCTGGAGAACAAGAGATTGGAGAAACTTCTAGGTAGCTTATTAACGGCAAAATGATCATGAGATTGAATGAAATCAGTAAATATATTTCCGCAGCCATTTCATCCAAGTTAAACTCCGAATCTGCATTAACTGCAACTTACTTTAAATAGGACGTAATTTTATAAATGACTTGTTGTTTTCAGGTATCACATATTTATATTCAAATCTATGTGATATTGGATCAGTGTAGAAATAAGTACTTAAGAATTATTAAATAATGAAGGACACTAGATTGCCCTGTGTATATACTGTATATGTTATAACAGTTGTACGAGAATGAAATGAAAAAAAATTATATATTTAAAATGCTGTACCAGAACAGCAAATTCAATTTTCATGTGAATGTTGGGTTCAGCAAATTGTGCTACAATACGATAATGTTAATTGCTGAAATGCAAAATATACTTTCTATAATTTGATTCCAATGTTTATACATTGATTTACAAAAAAAACACACAGAAATTTTAGTTTACGAAGAAATTTTTTCTATTTTATTAGGCTGCTTTCTCGTTTTTCCGTTTTCCGAGCTCTGAAACTAACCATTTCCTCATCCAATTTTTCTTCACGCCTTCCATATGTATTAACGGTTGTTACTGTTCTGAGATACTCTATGTTACGGCGTAAACTTTAGCACGAGATTGTGTTAGATGAAAAATTGCAACATCGTGCAACAAATATGCAAATTCGACATCTTGTTTTGGGCAAAAAGTTTTTTGTCAGGAAAAATTGACAAACCCTTCTTCCCTGTCAGAAGCGTGTATGGTCATGGTATGGTTCAAGCGTCACGGATTCAGCTGAAATTATTCTTGCATGAGTTTTCCGTTTCCTATTTGTTTAGTATGTTGCAATTCCATAGAGTTCATTTTTCTTATATGATAGATAAAATTATCAAATTCAAAGCACTGCTCCTCCTATTTCATTATTCGTCTGGTAAACAACCTCTTTAACAAAAAACATATGGTTCGTTAAGTATCAAATGATAAAAATCGCATTGTAATGATGATAACAATCTATATACACCGAAAAAAACAATCAGATTTTCAAGAATATGTACGTGAGATTGCACGCGTGAGTGTGGTATCCACACGTACGTGAGAGGGATTAATGTTTTTTAAAATAGATCATAATATATATAGAATTGAGACAAATGCCTTTTCCGTTACTCGGAGTTTCACGCGTATATTTTGCGATCATTGAAGATGATTTACTCAGACGGTTTGATGGAGTAAACAATCTGATGGTCACAGAATAAACGTATGAAACTACGAGTAACGGAAAATGCTTTTGCCTTACCTTTATCTCAATTCTAAATTATTATATTTTAAATTAAATTATAATTAACAATAACAGAAAAAATGGAAGATAATTCAAAGTTTTTTGTTGTAGTAATCTATAATGTGCAAAAATATATAAAATTTTTCTACGTAAAGATTTTTATTTTGAAGTGATTTGCAGTACTATATGGTTTATAGAACAGATTAATATTCTATCTCAACTTTCTTTTATTCTGTAAGACTCTTGATAAGCTGATTAAATCCGTTTCAATCTTCTCCTTTGAATCAATGGCTGCAAATGATAATATATACGTTTGAAAATGATTTATTCTGTATAATTCTGACTGAATACTTCCTTCTTAAAAACAAATCGAAAAGGATTGACGAATTATAAATTGAATGAGTTAACTGCAACTGTAGCACACACGCATTATTCTCTCGATAAATGACATAAATACACGCAAAATCTTGTTAGTCCTATTAATTAAAAGTTCTTCAAAGTTGTATATATTCTTCTACATTGTATTCTCTAAGCAAACCAGTTCCATAATGATAGCTATTGTATATGAATGAACTCTGCGTCATTGGTTCGTGCATGTACTTCTATATATATAACAAAAAACACAAGAAATTAAAAATACACTATATTCTCAATCAAACTAATTATTAGACGACGATGACGCCGTCAGACATCAAGAAATGACTGCTTAACAATAATGCCTTATATAACACATACATGTAATCAAATAGAACAAAAAGCAAAAATCATGTATCATAGTTGTTTATATATCTTTAAATAAACTATTTCTATTCTATTCTACTCTTACAAATAAATATTTTGATCTGAAAAATTCTTTCATATCCTGATTTCTACTTAGCATATAGTCCCTGATTTATCAGATACATTTAGTTATTTAACATCGATAGGAGATGTGATATTGAACCCGTAATTAAATTGGATCCTTATTGTTTTAAAGCGAGTTTACATAAATATTAGATGTTAAAATAATGTTTTATATGCTGAAAACTCGATCGCTAAATCAATTAAATAATTAAATTAATAATTAGACTAAACAAATTAACTCTCTGATGAAGGGAAACTATTTTGTCATGTTCTTTGTTAGATACATCATTTTAGACTATAGATATTATCTTAAAAACGACTGTACGTATTAACGACATAACTCAATTATGTGTATATATGAGGGAAAACAGCTGAAACGTGAGAACTATTGTTTGTCTACTGCTCATTAGCCAATCGCAAGGGAGTTTAAACTAAAACCAGATTGTGATTGGTTTGTGAGCCATAGACAGACAATGGTTTTCTCACGCTTCTGTCACTCCCCCATATAAGTCCAGAACAAGCTTTCTTTCTATATTGCACAGTGCCTACTAATCCAACAAAAAAAATTTGGTTCTTTGCATTGTGACTAGCAGAAAATATAATGATTGGGCCATGAAAACATCACATACACGGAGTATTAAGAAATGAATTCTTAATAAATATGAAAGTTTTCAAATATTCTGAAAGTGTCTCATTTCATTAGGACCAGCAGTCTGTTCATTGAGTCCCTGAGAAGTTCACAAATTCTCAGAACCAGCTTTAATTGAATCATAGATTAACTATATCCCATGATTTGTTCTATGTCTGATCTATAATAAAGATAGCCAAGGCATAGCACATTGTCTTTGCAATATTTTGCCTGTGTAAAGTTCCCATCATAGGTACAAGTCACGTTTTAGCTTATTAAGCCTCAATATTAGTGTTCAAGAAAAAGCCAAAAAGTCAAGAACTATTGTATGCTTATTGCAAGTTGTAAGAACAATCATGTTTGCTAATCAAAGTTTTACGCTAAGATCCGTCATTCGTAACATGTAAAGACAATAGCGTAATCAAATAATAGCACTCCGATCGTTTATATCTCATTGAAGGTATAGTATATGATTTTCATTGAATAGATTGCCTGATGATCACCTTGGCGTGAAACTTTGAATAGCAAACATGATTGTCTGATTTTTGACTTCATATTTTATATATGAAATATAAATTATAAATTATTTGTAAAACGTTGTCTTACTGATTGAACATAGGGCTCAATGCAAAATATAGCAGAGCTTAAATAATAATAGTCAGAGAATCAGACAGTCATGTTTGCTACTTGAAGTTTCACGCCGAGGCGATCATCAGAAAATCTATTCAATGATAAAAAAACACTATACCTTCTGATAAATACACAAACATGACTGTCTGATTCTCTGACTATTATTAAATTATAAATTATAATTAATATATATAAGTAAATACAAATAAATTATAAATATACAAATCAAAAACATTATAAATATACAAATAAGCATAACTTATACTATACTACATCTAATATTGTATCTAGAAATGGATAAATGTTTGCCAAGAATTGGGCGTAAATAATAATAATAAAAATAGAATCCTGAACATCAACAAGTTAAACTTTCAATGTATATCATCAATACGAAATGCAATCATCTGATTTTTTTTGTTGGAAATATGCTACTGTTTGCTAATTGTTGCCTGTTAAGGTTGATTCCTTCTACATTTGGTTTTTGTATATGTCAAGACCACACATACTAAACGAATGATCGAATGTATGACCCCAATGGCAATTTCTTTCATCATTCAATCGTCAATAGAAAACAAAAGGTATATAGTCAATAAGCATATTTCCTTCACGGAGATCCTCATTTCCATATATTTCAATTTTCATCTGTCTTTCTCATCAGTATCAGGTTATTTGAGATACAATTTGTTTAGGACGTTTTATACATCTTATGACACGGTTTTTTTCATTTAATAGGAAAGTTTAGAACTCTGCAGTTATTGAATACTTGAAAAAATCAGCATCCAAACTTCCTTAACACTGTTTCATGATTTGTATACAATATAATAGAATATATATATAAACTCAATTTTCACTGTTTTAATGCACTTGAAGCATCTATAGCAGAACTATAAAATTTTTATCAAAGTGATGCCTCGATCTTACAAATATAATAATTCAATATATCATATAATAATAATAATAATAATAATAATAATAATAATAATAATAATAATAATAATAATAATAATAATAATAATAATAATAATAATAATAATAATAATAATAATAATAATAATAATAATAATAATAATAATAATAATAATAATAATAATAATAATAATAATAATAATAATAATAATAATAATAATAATAATAATAATAATAATAATAATAATAATAATAATAATAATAATAATAATAATAATAATAATAATAATAATAATAATAATAATAATAATAATAATAATAATAATAATAATAATAATAATAATAATAATAATAATAATAATAATAATAATTCGATAATAATAATAAATATAACGTTTTAAAGTGAAAGAGAATATAATTGACATGATATATATAGTATAAAAAATTAATCTAATTTACATAATCTATCGTGCGGTAGGTGAAAATGAAATTATACATACGGATACAAGACAAACAATGACCTTTGATTATACGGGAATACATTATGTGAATAATCTGGACTTCACTGAGTCAGTTAAGACGTTTAACAAAATGTGGGATTCAATTCCCTGATGGCTTGCATATCGTGTAGTAGGCAATCAAATTATGAGGCACACTTCCTAACCCAACATAAAATTGCAATATATTATAAAATGAACAAGAATATAATTACAATACTGTACAGACAGACAAAATTAATATCTCATTAATGACTTATTTAAATACGGAGATAACGTATAATAGTCTATGACTTTATTCCTATTTTTATGTATATAATAATATATAATAATAAATTAAAACATTGATTATAGTGAGTGTAAACTCAGATACACATATAATGTGAAAGTGATTAGTGTTGGGTAAAACAGAGCATTATATAATAAGAGACAAAGATGTTCCGAAGTCTTTTTCCGTTAATCGAGACCGTTTCACGCGTTTAATTGAACGCGTGCTATTTAATTGAATCCGTGAAACTCCGAGTAATGGAAAAACGCTTTGCCTCGTCTTTGTCTCTCTCTTTATATATATGTTTGACTTCATATTTTATATTTATTTAAAGCTCTGCTGTATAGCATTGAGCCCTATATTCAATCAGTAAGACAACTTACACCACATTGTATATATATATACATATTGTATGTGTAGATGTGTAGTCATTGACTCTATTTATTTATTCATTTATATATAATTATAAATGTATGAGGTGAAACATCAATATAAATTTACTAATTTACAAATTTAATTTAAAGATTAATCAATTAATTGTTTCCATAACTTTTTTTGATATCCTTTGTGTAGTGGGATACAAAATGATTTCAGTTATGAATAAAAAATATAAAATCCTGACTTAGTGATTGACCTATATATATTAAAGATTATCGCATTTGAATAACGTAATGAATATTACGTATATGTTATCAATGAAATATATTTGTTAAGATTTCAGAATTCACCTTTTGACCTTTGAAGCTGAATCTATAGGTGAGACACGGTCGATATTATCTATTGGGGTCAAGTTCTTTACAAGATCACCCGTGCGATGTATATGAAGAGATTTTAGCGCCAGCATGAAATATCCTCAGATGCTGGGACATTTTCTAAAGATTTCTTTATCGAAACAGCATGAATACTGTTGCCATTGTTACAATAATCAGTGAAACATGTATTCAGCCTATCTCGTAGAATCCCTTAAAACTTGAGAGATTATATTATAGCAGGGGTGTAAGGAGTCAAACTCCGACCTCGGCATGAATATCCGTAATGGCAACTGGAGCCAAATCGGAGTGAATTTCTTGCTAGACAGATGAAGTTCAGGAGTATTGGCCGTACCATATATAGGATGAATCCTTGTAATTTCATAATAAACTTCACAACGTTCAATATTGTCTGGATATTCCAACACTATATGTTATGATATAATATATTTTGATCCATAAATACTAATACTACTGGCAGACAGACGAAGGTGCATATAGCCGTAAAATACATATTACTAAGTTTAATAATAAATAAACGAAAAAATCAGACATTCATATTTGCTACTATTAGTTTCACGCCAAGGTGATCATCAGGCAATTTAATCTGATGATCGCCTTGGCGTGAAACTAATAGTAGCAAATATGAATGTCTGATTTTTTCGTTTCTTAATTATTAAACAGCTCTGCATTTATGGCATCGAGCACTATTGAAACAGCAAAGACAGCATACATACCTTGATATTACTATTACTAAGTTTACATACATAGTTATAAGTATTAAATTTAAGTTAAAGCAATGAATCTTTAGCATGTACAATGCTTTCATAAATCAATTTGCATTATAATGATTTGCATTATTGATTTGAAGGTTGCCAACGTCAGAGCAATTACACTGAACTTCATTGGAGGTTGGATGATTAATGATACAGTTAATGTGTTATGATAAATTAGTGAATTAGGTCTCGGACTATATCGAAATTTTAAATTTTCATCATTCACATGATACTACAATTAGCACATGCAGTAAGTGCTAGTAATTGACACGGCATCGCCCTATTGAAGGCACCCATACCCCTTCTCTATTTTCAGACCAGGATTGGCTCGTTTCTCTAAGAGCAATCAAACTAAATGCTTCAAATTGATCTCAGCCGTGGCAGTGCGAATCAATTTCAGCAGATTTCATGGAAGGTATAGACCTTGATTGTCAATGCACAATTTTGTGCAGCAGCTACTCATCGTCAATTTCCTCTGGATCATTCCATCCGCCATCGTTATAAAAACATTGGATGTCGGTTCGCTCAATTTGTGTCTTAAAATTTCGAATTTCTAGTTTACAAGCTGTTCTGTGGCAATCTTCTTCCATCTGAGGACGTCTATAGAGGGACAACTTAAGGTCGACTTCAATAAGGTTGATCTCAGAAGTCGCAGTTCAAAGAATGTTGTTCATAGAGGCGCGTGGCTATGGTGTGGTCATTCGAAATGGGTTCTAAAAGGCTATCATCACATCTTGACACGATTCAATTATTGAAGGCTATGGATCCTTTGCAACGAGTAACCATGCGAGTAGTTAATATTCCAGTCTCGTTTAAATGCATTTAACTTATCTTTGGAAACAAAACTGATAAGAAATGTTGCTTACAATCCAGGTGTTGCGCTTCGATTTCTCTTGCAAATCATTTGTTGCCCGGTTCATTTGTGATGGTAAGTTGTTCTATCGAAGCTAGGCTGCGTTCGTATGCATTGTAAACAATGGACTAGTACGTCTTGTGAGCGACAACCTATGCTCTGGTCTGGTCTACAGTCATGATTACTTTTGATTGCCACAGAGAAATAACCTAGGCATATAGTATAGTTTTGTGCATGCTTTTATCATCGTCATACATTTTAATTGCATGCTTGATATCCATACAAACACATTTGATACGAATACATCCCACTATAATAATCAATGCATTGAGTACCAGCCGTGATGGTTCTCGACAAGTAAGGCAGCAACTGTGACACTACTGATAAAACCATGAATATAAAGAGAAATCCATTTCGTATTCATGGTATTTTCATGGTTTTGGTGTTGGTAGCCCCGGGGGTAGCCCGGGTGGCGATTTGACACTTTGTTCGACGATCAATGAGAGCCACTTGCGCGCGCATGTTTTCTACAGCCCATCGTGACCATTTTAAGAGTTTTCAAAAGTTGTAGATAATTTTGATCTTCGTGACATAACGAGGTACAGACACGTACCGATTGGGCAGAATAGTAAACATAATTCTGATTTCTCATAGATCATGCTAGTATTGGAATTTCAACCATCTAACCGGTGCCACTTTGGAAAAAGGTGAAGTACTCAAAAAGTTCAAAAATCTGAAATTTCCAACCCAAAAGTATTTTTCTTAGCTAGAATAGCTTTAGCGGTTTTCTCTCTTGTAATTCCAGTACTTCTGGTAATTGCAGTTGTTCACCACGGAATTACAGAACAACAGAAAATGTCGTCATCCACTCTGCAGTTATTACATTATGCGAACCAATTACCATTTATATAAACAAAACATATCCCAGGGCAAACTCATATACATGAGGGCATTTAAAGGAGACGTGCCACATTTGGGGTCCATCTTACAGCTGAGAAAAATACTTTTTGATTCTCCTTTCAAAATAATTACAAATAATTTATTAACATTAGTTATTAATTAAAATAGTGTACTTTGAAAAAAAAATTGAAATTTGATTTTTTTTTTTTTAGGTTTTTGGAACATTTTGAGGAGTATTTTCAACCTTAATCCAAATACAAGACTCCCTGACTTTCTCAATCACACCCATCTTTTTGCATGTCAATTTCGACAAATAAATCATAAAATGAAAATAAAAAAGGTAATACAAGTTGGGTTGTTAAATCAATCGATTTCTATGTTATACCTTGTTCGAATTGCGTAGATCTATTTTTGTTCCGTATGACGTCAAAAACTTGTATAAAAATGTTTATGGCAAAGAAGGTATCCGCATTCTAAAAGTATGTAACTATAGTATATAGCCCCCCTGAGTCGTATCGAAGCTTTCAAACTTGTATGTATCCGTTGCATTGTAACACCAATTCTATAGCATCATAATATATAAATAATTTCAAAGAAACAATAGCAGAATTTCATTCGATATTCATATATCGATTGCTTACAATAGATTTTTAATTGCATGTATCCGAATTTGCAGTTATCCAAATTGTTCACCAAGGACTTGACCGGAAAATTGTTTAACGGGTTTCAAAGCCAGGTTGCAGATAAGCGGGAATTCCACTTATCCGAATTGCACATAAGCGGGTTACACTGTATTTAAAAAACTCATATTATATTTCGATGTTATTCACTGTTTCCTAATTTAAAATTGTAATGTAAAATATATATAATTATAACTACGATGACTAGGGAGTAATGTTTGCCTTGAAATTACGGGTTTGCTTACAATTAAAAGACTCATCCAATATATGTTATCATATACACATACAGTGTAACCCACTTATGTGCAATTCGGATAAGTGAAATTCCCGCTTATCTGCAACCTGGCTATGAAACCCGTTAAACAATTTTCTGGTCAAGTCCTTGGTAAACAACTTCGGATAACTGAAAATTCTGATAAATGCAATGAAAACCGTTGGCAACTTTGACTTGCACGTAAGCGGGTTACACTATATACACATCAGAGGGGTACAAGAGCCAGAGTCAAATACCGATTCTGGCAGGAGTATTCACATTTCAACAGGACAGTCTGACTGGAGTGAATTTTTTTACCAATCAGGAATAGATGGAGTCGAAGCTGGAGCCTAGAACGCAATCATCATCATCATCATCGTCATCATCATCATCATTTATTCAGAAACCTGATAAGTTTTACAATAACTTTTTTCACAGGACTGATTGTAATAATGGTAATTTCTTCATAAGCATTGCAAGGCTGGAAATTGTCTGCATATTTTCTGATTTAGTACATATATGTACTCTATAGAGGTTGGAGTATTGGCTACTTCATTTTCACTGGCGTGGGTTTGCTTAATTTTGGGTTGATAAATGATAAAGTAATCCGTTTTGGACTTTTGACTTAAAATGTTTTGGAGCGAAGTCGGAGTTGGAGTCTGTTTTCCGTACATTTTACGAAGCTGGACTCGGAGTCAAACACTTCTATATAAGGACTCTTTTTTCGGATTCTGAGTCCAATATTCTGACTCGGTGCACCCTAATATTTATTACTTTTCTGTACTTTTTCAAAATGACTTTACGCATGTCAAAGTGTAGACTATTGTGAATATAAACACAGTTGGACAACTAGCAATTCTAACTGCATCCCGGGGGATTGGTACTTCGCTATTTTTGGACGGGGGTGTGCAATTTTTAGAAATCTGGGAGGGCTATTGACTGATTTATATGAGTCCCGCTTTGATATGCCGCAATTTGATGACTGGTAAGCGATCATGTCAAAATCGTCAAATTAATAGCGAAACTTGGGCAAGTCAAGGATGACTATAACATTTCACATCAGGCATGAATTATTTGAGACCCAAAAACTTAATGTTTTCACGATCAAAACAAAGAGAAAGTGCTAACAATTCGAAAATCTTCTATCTTGATACAGTACATTTTCACAAAATTTTGTAAATGGCACTTCCCCATTCCCTGTATAGCGGATTGATATTTGCAATTCCCTTCATGGACTACATATATTACCCGTCAACAAATTTTTAGTTACGCTGTAAATAAAATGTCATCGATAAAGTTTCACAAGTATTTCAGGAACATATTTGGAAGACCAGTATCATTGAAGAATTTTAAGAGCATTACATCAATAGAGTTTCAGAAATCTTAACAATATTTGATTGAGCCTTCGTGAAAATGTTTTAGATTATTTTGCACAAAAGCCTGACAGAAAACATAGGATTGCTTGCTATGTATGCCGTCTTATAGACTCAAAGTTGTTAAGTATCCACAAAAGAACGCATAGAAAGTCTGATCAATTTTTTATTGATTTCCTATCTTTTGAATTTGAATTTGTACAACTTCAATTTAACACGTTTTGATTGACAATATATAACACTTCTTTGTAACATTTCTTGTTTACATAACAATCGTCTATGCATTAGTGGTGTTAAAATGGATTTGTTGTTCTCTTATTTTTAGTTATAGACGGAATGGCAATACGATGCCGCCATATTGAGTGTAAGTGTCAATCAAATAGAAGCGCGGTAAGTGTGCATGGCTCGTGCCAGCGCGCGATATGACGGAGACGACACCCATTTACGATCAAGAAACGTTGACATGACAGTGCCTTTAATCAGAAGAAAAGCGGTCTGTCTTATTTTTCAATTGATAATCTTGTCAGACTAACTGTTATGGCACGCGCCGACATCCATCTGTTGTTGACGTTCTATTTGACCTTACAAATACACACGGAAAGACATGCAGATCAATATAGAAATAGTATTTTACTTGAAAATCAATGTCTCAACAGGATTTCTTCCGTACAATGAAATAGATATAGTTGCACAGTGCGTTCTTATGATTATTCAAAATTTAAAGCAAATTGCCTTGCTCTGTTGCATTTCTTATAGAACACTTTTTGAAAGGACAAATAATATTCCTTTTCTCAAACTACGCGGTACCGACAAAATGAACAATTTTTAACATGTTGTGTTTTTCGTTGAGATTTAAACAGAAATATCCGACACTTCTGTGTTGCTTGATTCAATTCAAACTAACGACGCGGGCAAACTACTTTGAAACCTCAATAATTAAATCCCAGACAACGATTCATTTTAACTCTGGGCTGTAGAACAGAATTAATTGGTACGTTGTCCTATATAAACGAATTGTGAATATAATGTTTACCACATTTTGTTACGAAATATTTTCAGTCACACCAAAGCATATTGACATAGATACACAAGAAATAAATGTCTGAGAAGTCAATACCATCATAAAAGTACAGAAAGATGTCTTGTATTTTTCAAATTACATGTTTGCATAATTATATCATATACATATTATAGAGACCAAAATGAAGATAATGTATTGATCTTAATTAATCCTTACTTTGGGTATAATTTTAAGATAATAGAAAAAAGTTGTAAATACATACTTCATTATAATATTTATGTAGATGACGTATCATCAATGAATTACTCATCAATGGGGTATAATTTATTCTCGATTGAGTGATTTTATTAACGTTTGTAAAATTGTCTCTGTCGAATGTTCAACAAAGGTAATAACCACAATAATAGATTCGCACGCGCTCTTTCACTGACGTCCCAAACAATTGATTGTATTGTTTAACGTATCATTTAATACAATGAGAAAGTGAACGATGGGTAACATGAATCTTGGCAGCATGGTTGAGAAATTCTGTATTTTGAGATTAACCAATCAGAGCCTGAGTTGCAGTCATTCATATAGTGTGAGATTGACAATAAGAAAATGCACGCGTTCTTATTTGCTGAAATGCGCCCAGCCTACTGTCGCCGCCAGAGTAATTGGTAAGAGGTCCTCTCTTCATTTTTACAAACGAATGTTCACTGACCAAAATGGAGTTATCTAAAACCGCTGTAATGGATTCGTGTTGGAATGAAACCTCGAATGATGATATAATTCTACCGCTACCCGAATTCACCGACTTAAAGGTTTTAGAAGAATTATTATTAGATAATGTATCAGACGGTTCTATAAGTTCACCATCGCAAGCGTCGTCTATAAATCTTGATTCGTGTGGAGAATACGCAATTAGCACAGATGGGTCTTTATCATCGCCTCAACATTCGCCAATTGATGATCTACAATTCCAATTTGATGATAGTATTTCTAACGACGATGATGATGACGATATTGTAATTAATGAAGATAAAAAGAAGACGAAAAAAACGAAAAAAACGAAGGCAAGTCCAATAGTGAGAGCAAAAGAAACGAAGCGCAAACGAAATGAGCGTGAACGGCGTAGAGTAAAAAAGATCAGCCAAGCTTTTAATAATTTGAAAAATGCAGTACCCTTCTCTGTAGATGATAAAAAACTATCAAAGCTAGATGCTTTGAAAAATGCTATGATGTACATACAAAGTCTGGATCAAATGTTAAAAGATGACGATTTGAGGAGAGAAGAAAATGCAAAAATTAAAACGGAGGAACCTATCGAACATATCGAGGTAAGAATACATATTTTATCTTTAGTAGATGATTAATTATATTTTTTATGACGGGCATGTATATATATATATCATTTATTTTAGTAGCTGACTTTTACTTATACCCCGTAACGAACTATTCAATGATTCAAATTACTTGTCAGTTGTCGGTCTAGAACACATTGAATTTATTTACTTTCGGGAAGCGGACCTCAAATAACTATATTTGCATGCTAAAGCCTTGACTAGTGGTCTACTTGAGTAAGCAATTTGGTATCTCGCACGCGAATTAATGCATGAATGATTTGAAATTACTTCGAGTGTTACGCTAACGACTCTCGTTTGTAACCCATTTGAAAAACCGTTAATGCACAGACAATTCAGGGGGCACACACCTCTAACTAACATACATATGTAATATTATGCATTCTTTCTTTCAAACTTGCCTACATAGCTAGTGTCTTATATTTTACACCCAAATCTATTGACGCGTGCACAAGTTGTTTTTATCAACGTGTTGATCGTTATCAGATCGTGTTTTTGAAAGTTTGTGTTTTCGTGATATTTTAGAAATTATGAATATGTTTTTGCAGATGATCGTGATGTAATTATATTTAAGCTCGATCTGATTTGAGATTCGGCAAAAAATACTAGTCAATCACTTTGGGGTTGTCTCGATAAGTTCAACAAAAGAGTTTAAAACAAAGGGCGTACGCTGTCCACGTGCCAAAAGCCGCTTTTGTTTAACTTTACGCGTTGTCAAGAGAGTGTGTCGCGCGGGTTTGCCGACTTGCGAACACGTGTTCGTGTCAATCAAAATCATGTTTATGAAAGTGAGGATATTTTTAAACCAGGGTTTAGTTTTGTGTCATTGGTTTCATGTATTATAATATTTCTGAAAAGATTACAGGATTCCAAGTTCTTCAGCCATGAAATACTAAAACACCGCCCCGGCGTTCGCCTATCTTAGGTTTCATAAATTATTTAATCAATCTATTAATTCAATGTGTTTTATTTTTCTATTAGGTCAATTGTAACCCTGCGAAAGCATTGATTCCTTCACCAATACTTACGTCAGCAATCCCATTGCAATTTATCAACGGTTCGTGGTCCTATTATCAGCTCGTTTCATTTCCCGTCAGTGGTATCGTTGGTGATCCACGTCTCGCAATTCCACATTTTGGTGGTTACTCGCATGTCATGAGTGGGTATTCAGCTTTAAAAGTTTGAATCTCATAATACTGAATCTATCTGATGGCTGTGATCTCTTTGCATTGTGACCGGGATCATTGATGCGTGTCCTTTTTTATTGACTTGGCCACCTACAATATTATGAAAGTACCACGCAAAAACCACGACGATCGAACCCACGCAAACTCATTCAAATGCTCCACGATCTTGCCAAAGACCACAAGACTTCGTATAAATATAATAATTTTATGGTCTCAAATTTTCCAAAGTATTTTTTATCTGAAATTTATCAATGACTTAACGAATTTAAAATTCATCTCTTTGTATATAGCATATATTTTCAATTTCTTTCTGTATATATAAGCAATTTTATTTGTCATTTTTATTTTTCAAATTTGATTTTTTCTTCCTTCGTAGTTTTGAAAGGGGGAATATTTTTAAGCATGTGACATCAGAAACGTTTAATACTGATGAATGCTATTATTATTATTTGGTTATTAATATTTCTTTTTTATTACTTTTAATAGTTGTAAATATTTAGCAATGAATCTTAAAAAACATTAATTTTTATACTCTAAATATATAGAAGATATATATTATTTCAGTTCACGGTGAAAATACCGTATGAAACTTGAAAAATAAATACATGAACAACTAATTTGAAACATTTTGTATTTCTCTTTCTTTACCTTCGTTAGTTTTAACAAGTTTGAAGCTATATTGAATTATACGGCTAGTGAAGAGTTAAATAAAACTCAACTTTCTATGTTGATATTTCGACATTTCTATAAAGAGCTGGATAATTGGTATATACCAGAATCAATGCCGGATTAAATGAGTTAATCATTCAGTTTATGATTAAACGACTACGAAACATTGCAACTTTATGTAGCCTGCGTGCAGACAGACTTTTCCTTCGTATAGTATCGAGGACTATACGATAAAAATGTCTGTCTACACACAGGCTAAACTTTATGTAGCTCGATTTAAATGTTGGCCAAGGTATTACAAGAATTTATTATCATCAATTAATAATTTCTAATTTGTTTTTGAATTCGGAGCAGAATTATACGGAGTCAACAGTTAAGGAATCCGATTAAATTTTTTCTCCTATGAAATCACGACAAGATATCTTTTATTATGAGGCACGTACGCATATATATTTAGTTTAAATTAAATCTAGGGTAGAGCAAGTGGATTGGGTTGAGGTGCACCCGACAGTTACGGCTAATGGATGCTCATCGCTCAGCTATACTTTATCAGAAAGCCTGATAAATTTTATTGCGAAATTTCACAACAACCTTTCATCGCAGTACTGAAAAATATGCATATAAAGTAGATTCTCATTGATGGAAATTTGTCAATTAAAAATGGTAGCATTTAATATTTTCATCAGACCATATTCAAATAATATTTTGTCCAATAAAATATTAATGAAGACAGTCATTTGAGTTCGATTGTTTCGATATCCATTGTTTTACTCATTTTGAGCATTGTATAAGAATGTGTAGACTTTGAAAGACTTTAAATAATAAAAACTTCTGCCTTTGACTCATATTTTGTGTGATAAGATTGTACTAATTTGATCAATGTTCCGTATCACCGAATAAAAGATTTCATGTTAAATTATTCATATCTGTTTGAATAAATATAATAAATATTATCTGCAGAATCATAAAACACCTTAGGGTGCCACTGATCTAAAAGGTTTCTTGTCGGTTAGATGATAAAGTTAGAAAACTGTTTACGAGCATATCAAAACTAAAAATATCGACTTTCTAATACAATTAAAATTCATTATTTAAATTATAAAGATTGATTTTAAATAATAAAGAAATTAATTTAATATTTTAAGATGATTATACATTAAACTGATAATATATTATTTTTTGAAAAGAACAATATGTATAGCATTGAGATATTTGAATTGTATATGATATATTTTATATATATTGTAAAATGATAGACTCTTGATTGTGTAATCAACCTTATTTCCACTTTTAATTAGCTAAAATGAAAACAAAATTAGACTTCTTAGTTTAAATAATCCATAACCATTATCTTTAAATATTATCCATAAAGTTTAGAAATTGTTTAAATACAATTCTTTTCCCGAAAATGTATTTGTAGAAAGCCTCTAATTTTCTTTCTTTAGGATATCCTGTATACAGTATATAGGGCTAGTGCACTGTGATATCTATAGGAATTATGAATTAAAGTGACTCAGTGATGAAATCCCGTACTCAGATTATGAGCGGTTTTTGAAAGTATAAAAATGCACATAGATTTTTAAAAATATTTGATACATTTACTTAATTAGAGACTTTTAGCATCGTTTTATAGGTAATATATAGAAAATAGAAATTCTGTCATACAATAAAATGTAGAAAGTAAATCAACAATCAACATTTTTCACATCATTTTTCATTGTTTAATGATTACAACTTGTAAATGTCTTTAGTATATATATATATACGATAATAAAAGGAGTCAGACAAATATACTAATTAATGAAAACATACAATTCCGCTTATATCGTAATTGCGTAAGCATGAAACTATTACAAATAATTATGAATGTGTAGTAGTAGTCTTTGACTCCTTTTATTAGATTTAAATCTGTCAAATGACATCGAGCACTATATTTTGCTATTAGATAATATCTAATATATTATGTACTATCTGTTTTATAGACTGTGTACTAATCATTTTTATCATTTTTATAACTTCCTTAATTATTCTACCATATTCTAGTTTCTGCGAAATATGTTAAGCCTCTGATATTAAGTACTGCAATCAAGGTTGTAGACTGTATAGATGATAAATCATTCACCATTTTACATTAACAATAAAATTGTATAAGACTCTTCAATACGTCATAATCTGTATAGATGTCTTAATTTGCTTTTTGAATTTTTATTTTGAACTTTGAATTTTGCTAAACAATAAGACTAAATCAGACCAATTAAAGTCTAATTGTATACATATTTAATAGTTTGTATAAGCTGTAAACAAATTATATATATATTGTTGAAGCTTTATTTTCTATAATAGATATCTCCTTAGGTGTTCTGAGCAGCTCCTATAGACGAACAATAGTAAATTTATAGAGAGAGTCAAGCTCATTAAATTATTCAACTCTTTGCATGCTCAGTGGAGCCATAATTGCTGCACGGAGATCGAAGAACCTGTATCAGAAATATGATAAACGTTCTTAAACAGTTTGGTATGAATTTCATGAGAACAACATTTTTTTATCATAGAAATTTCTAATTTTCATACAGTGGTCATGCTGGACATTTTGAAAACCTCTGCAACCTATTGCTTTGAGGATCATTAAAGGTCTCAACAAAGCATAGAACTCTACATGTCCATCGAGCACGCAGCATTCGAAGAGCATATAATTTCGTTCAAAGAGCAATCGAAATTCAATAAATCGCTAATTAAATTTTTTCACATAAAGTAATATAAGCATGTATATCGAAACAGAACCAAACTCTTGTATATATATTCGTTATAAAATTCAACATTTTATTGTTAACTCCCGTTGAACTTCAAATGCACACAAAATGGCTTAAATACTGTACTGATGCTTATCATCAGCAAAAATAAGAAAAAGTAATTGTTCATGAAGAGATGTTTTTTTCAAAATAAAAACGTTCAAACTGTGATTGAGATAGACACATGTGACGTTCTTTATCATCAACGAATATAGGATAACAGATTTTTCAATTAGCAAAGCAATCGCTCTTATTATGCAAACAAAAGATCTGTTATCTTTTATCAGGTAAAAAAAAACTATTTTATAAACACTTGAAAACATCAATTTAAGCTAGTCTGTGTCTCATATGCATTAACGGTATCTTAATGCAGGATTCAAATGAATGTTCAAGGGAAATTCTACTGTTAAAGCTGCTCTGTGGCTTTGAGTATAACATGGGAATTTCAAACAATCTCCATTATGAATTAACACGAGATCATTGAACAAATCTTTCTATCCTGTTCTTTGTGACCTGTCCTAATATATCACTTATATATATATCTATACTATTTCCGATGGAATCAAAATATATTTTCAACCTACAAAATAGCAGGAGCTATAAGAGATTGCTTAAACTATGGCATTTAGACAAGAATTCAAATCTTCTATTATGGCCTATTGCAAGGTAGCCTCTTATCTATACACAGCAAACAATAAAACTTTTCAGCCTCCTTTTACGAAAAAGATGAGCAAAATAATACAAAGCATGCCGGCCAATTTTGCTCCATTTAAGAAATACTTAATGACGTTCACAGCTGAAGGACAATGTACAACGCTTAAGGGACGTTCTTTAAATGTCGACTGTTTTCTAGGTAGCTTCTATATATATATATATATACTCGGAATGTCAACTGAGCTATACCGATTCTCTTTCTATTGTGTACAAATGTTTGCTATATAGCTGCTATAGATGTTAGTAAATACAATATGGGTGGTCATAATTTAAAATTGAGAGCGTTTTAAAATCCCTATATAAAACAAATTTAGCGAATAATCAGTACTTTAATAGAATATCAATCCAATGTTTTAACAGATTCAGCCAGAGAGCACATTTAACGCCAAGAATTTTCAGTTATTTCAAAATGATATTAAGCAATATAGATTTGATCAAATAATGTCTATTTATATATCAATATATAATAGTAGATTCAGTACTAATATACATATAGTACTATTTCATTTATACAGTCATCATCATCATCATTATTATACAGTATAGTATGCTATGACATGTAATTAATATAGGACGATAAATAAGTTGGAGTCTTGAGTTTTTCCTGTATTCACCTGAAAGTTATAAGATGAGTGAAGTATAAACAGCAAAATGTTGCCGGTGTCTGACAAAATTTTACACAGCTCCTGGAACCATGGATCATTTCAGATTTTCTTCTGAACGTTTTTATTAATATTTATGTCATTGCATAGTCTAGTAAATATCAAAGTTCCTTATTCAAAATGTTCTATGTATGTATGTATGTATGTATGTATGTATGTATGTATGTATGTATGTATGTATGTATGTATGTATGTATGTATGTATGTATGTATGTATGTATGTATGTATATGTATATGTATGTATGTATGTATGTATGTATGTATGTATGTATGTATGTATGTATGTATGTATGTATGTATGTATGTATGTATGTATGTATGTATGTATGTATGTATGTATGTATGTATGTATGTATGTATGTATGTATGTATGTATGTATGTATGTATGTATGTATGTATGTATGTATGTATGTATGTATGTATGTATGTATGTATGTATGTATGTATCCACTTATATGTGCCGCTGAATAATTAATATCTAAATACAAGAGTTTAATCTATTTGTAATTATTTGTATAACGAATAATATGATAATTTTTATTTTATTTAATTATCTACTTATTTTTATTGAGTTTTAAGAAGTAGTGGTAAATTAATAAATTAAATTAATAGAATTGAAGAAGAGGTGTTCGTAAAAACTACAATATTGACTCAGGTCTAATTTATTCAGTTCTGATTTATAACTTGTGATATTTCTACAATTCACTACATTATTAGAAAGATCGTTCCACAACGATATCGTTCGTATGGCGAATGCATGCTGGACGATGCTGGTTTTAGGGCTTTCTTGACATTATAATTGCAGATAATTTCCGCGAAGGTCATATTTTGTCTTTTTCACACTAAAAATATCATCATAATTTAATTCATAGATCAATTATAAACAGATCTCATGGCAACCTTGTGTCGCAGCTACTCACAATGCAATTCTCTCTGGACCATTCCATCCGCCATCCTTAGATGGTACTCATTTGATGTTTCAGATAAAGTCAAGGCTGGGATGACCTGGGGGAATTGAACCACAGTCGATCAGATATGATGAGATCTGATTGATTGATTGATTGATTGATTGAGAATGTAATAAAGACATATAGACGAACTTGAATGTGTGTTACATTGTATGTATCTAGGTACATTATTTACATAGTATAATTTTTATGGCGTCGTTTCTTGATGCCTACATTATTTATAAAATTGATTTTTAATTGTTCTTGAGCGTGAGAAGTTATAACATTATATTTAAATAGGTTGGTTAAGAATTTCAGAAGCTCGATTGCTCTGCCATCTGATCTAAATCCTCCCTTTTATTATATTATTATCAACCATCAATAATGCTCGAAGAATCCACGGGTAGAAATTGTCACTGCAATAAATCTTGAGGCGTGTGCCATCCCTCAATAGAATTTTGAGACAAGTTTCAGGCAATTTTGCAAAAATTGCAAAAATCGTGCAATTTAGCAAAAATTGCAAAAATCGTGCAATTTAGCAAAAATTGCAAAAATCGTGCAATTTTGCAGAGATTGCAAAATTCGCGCAATTATGAATGCAGGGGTGGCACCAGGATTTCCGCTACGAAGGGGCTTGCATCCCCGACGGGGGGGCTATACCAAATTTCCACGTTACATAGAAACAATTTGGCAATAGTCTCTAATACTGGAATAGAGCTAATTCCTATTCTTTTTTACGAAATATGTTAAAAAAATTACCCGGCAGAAAATTTAGTCTTCCCCGACGGGAGGGCTGTACTCCCCCCTCCTGCAACCCCTCTAGTGCCATCCCTGTTTGAATGTATTGCAGTACTGTCCCAAATATGCAAATGTCATAACCTATTTATCGAGAAAATTCCCATTTTGTCGGAAACGAAATTGAGAATACGATCAATCAGAAGCATTTAGTTACGGCTATTAGAAAGATCATCTATTCATACATGATGATGTTAGCTATATGCTTTCTCAGGATATAATAGATCTTATGTATATTTTCATAATTTCCGTTGGTCTCCTAGATTCCAGGCCTAGATTTGTATGTTAGCTGGGAGTCACCGTGTAGTGTAAACTGGTAGATATTGATAGCTCAATGGCAGAGTGTCCGGCTTCTGCGGGACGATGGAAATCGATCCCTCGTTTGCATGTGATCATAAAATATGTCTATATACTGTTCTCATGTCCCGCAAATAAGCAAGTACTTGCGCTAATGCAAACATATGATGTCATTTTGCTGATGGACTAAACTTTAATATTCTTGGCGTCAGATTGGTCATTATATCAGGTATTTGTATCGAGACATCGAGTCAATACTAGAAGATCATATTCAAATATATAAGGATAGTTTTACAATACGATTTGGCACGCGCAATAGTAAGTATCGTATTGTTATGGAAACCCAAAAGAGTCATTCATACCAATTGCAAATGATGATGTTCGGTGAAAAGACACAACGAAAGATAAAACGCAAATTCTTATCGCCATTCTGAATTTGGTCATCGACAGAGGCAAATAAATATATGGTTCTGTATACAATCTCATTTGGCAATTATGAAACGCACGCCAAGCAAACAATGTCATTATTTATACTTTATAACCTGCAAATAAATTGTAACTTTTGGCTAAAACTATCTAGACAAAACATGGCTAGACTATAAACGTTCGCAGGTAATAATAATTTAGCAATATCACCAATTGTCACATGTTCATGTACTTGACATTGCGATTAAAAGTTCAAGACATACGACATGCATACGACAATGGAAAACATATAATGACTGGCATATATCACATCATCATTTGCCAGCTATAACCAGGGTACGACAAAAGTAAGAATCTTTGATTCAGGAGAGTTACATGTAACTCAGAAGAAAATTGATATTTTCTATGACTAAACTGGTCAAACTTCAAAGTTCCAAGGAAAATGTTGAAATATCTCTAGGATTTCAGAAGTCTGGGGCTTTTGTCGGACCCTCGCTATAACTGATAATAATGTCCATTTTATGAGTTGGTTTCCGCCCGAGGACTAGCTAGGAGTAAACTTCCACTTAACGGGGTTGCTTAAAAATGGAAACTTGGCAAAGTGACCATAGGTTTCCGTATACCATAAAAAGTGGCCTCACTCCATAACGGCCCTCAACTCCACTCAGACGCTACGATGGGGAGTTGTGACCTCATCGTAGTAGCGTCTGCATGGAGATGTGGACCGTTGTGTTATGAGGCTAATGAAAAAGATACCCCAAATGTATTTTTATAATCAACCATAAAAAGTAAGGAAAGAAAATTGATGAAATAGACGTTTGGCAAAATGGGTTTGCAATTAAGTGCTTTAAAAAGTATACAGTTTTACAAAAAACATTTCTTCTGAATTTTGAAAAGGTACACTTGCTTAAGTCAACTTTCTCCTTACAATGAAAATAAAAGATAAAAATTTCTTACAATTAAATTTAAATTATAAAAGTATGCAAAAAAAAAAAACTGTATTTAATACAATACAATAATACAAATTGTATATTGAGTTATTTAGTTATGATATTTTATATTTGAGTTTACTAGAAGTCTAATATTTACAAATATGCCCATTTGCAATGATGTAAAGCCGGTGTAAACGTTGACTAGCTCCAAGTCCCGCTTCCTCTGATGTGCCGAGATTTGATGGTTTGTAAGCACTTACCAACATATCAAAATCGTCATGAAAATAAACGAGATTTGGAGCAAGTCAAGAGTAAACGCTGATTTCATTCACGAGGGGAAATAGAAATACACACGCATGCACACATACAATGTTTCGTTTTTCTCAATTTTAAGTAATTAATTACTTAATTGTCTATTTTTCCAAATAAGAAAATAGGTCCCTATAATTATTTTTGAGTTATGGGCATTTCCTCCGACAGCACCTTGTTTCCATGATAGCCATTGTTATTTTGATTAAGCTACCTGTAGAATCCAATTTTGCAAAATATTTCTCTTACATTTCTGCACTTTCTGATTTAATGATTATTTGATTCAGTTCCATCCTTGTTACTAACATGGACAATGTTTTCATTGACATCTCACTATAGCAATCACGTGTCTTGCAGTAAGGCAAGAACGAGGTATTTCATGGAAGTGTTCAACGAGAAATAATATTGAAGACGTACAGAGACCCTGGCACAAGGATTTCCTTGACACGGAGGTTGACTCCCCCGATAGAAAAAGGGGTTATTTATAGAAAATATTTGAAAACTGCTTGAAAAAGTACCAACAATTTCACAACAGGGAAAATTATTTTTCCATTAGGGGACAATAGCCTCCCATTGGTGCAACCAATGTAGGAAAGCAGTTATATTTTTCTAAACTTGGGCTTGTTCTTTATATTGTCCAAATTTGAGGCGCAAATCCCATAATTTAAAACATTCCTTCGAAGTGGTTTCCTTTCCTTTTAAAACAGTTGCCATTTGTTTGCTATCATATAATTATTATGTAACTGGTTTCTTGGTTTAAGGCCCCAGTGGATCTAGCTTCATTTAAAATCTATTTGGATGGGACAGTGTCGCGGGATTGGACACTGAGAATCTCGTTTACAATAATCTTATTAAATGTAGTTACAAATCGGATTATCTGGATACAACATTACTCATTTCAGACAATAGTCCCTCAGAGCTCTGATATGTAGCTATTCCAGCAGAGGAAAGTGCTTTTGCGTAGGAAATTTCAGACTCTGTAACCTTTTGGTTCGCCTTTTTGGTTCGCCTGGAAAACTTGAAGATCTTTCAAGAACTTTGAATAAAATTCTGAGGTTATAAAAATGTTCTTTATTTTTGGAACATTTTGGTGAGCATTTTTAAGATATGAAACTTTTTGGGTAGCATTTACAGGATTTTTGGAACTTTTTTGGTACTTCACTATTTTCCACCAAAGTGCCGACTCCCCCATGGATATTACCCTTCCAGGAATTTGCTTTCTTAAGTCTTTCATGTATTAATATAGCTGCATCTATATGTCCAGTTACATGTCAAGCACGTATGCAATCCAAGGAAAGATCTCGGATATCAAAATGAAATAAATTGCGGCATAATGTGAATTTCCTTACTGATATCAAAATTCTGCTTTTCTGGTGGTCTAGAGGGATTTTGCCGATAAATGACATCTTTACCTGGGAAAAATTCGGAACAGAAAGGAACTCTTAGTTGACGACCCAAAATAATTTTGGCTGGAGATTTTCCTCGGGGCGATTGACGTTGTGCGGTGGACTAGCAATACTTTGTTGAGAAACATATCAAACGATACACGCATGCTTTTGTGCCAAGCTTTCACAGAGCGTTTAATGGTTTGGACACAGCGTTCAGCGAGGAACAAGTAAATAGATGTTTCTGATTTATAACAACCGGTATTTTTTAGCCAATTTACAATTTCATCACAGCGAATTCCTGGGCATTATCTGGAACAAGATACGTCGCTACGCCAAAACGGGAAAATAGAGCGGAAAATATTTTAATAATATTTGAGATGGATCTATCGGGACAACGAAACATCCACCCGCTACCAGCGTCAACGATTAATAGAACATTACAGACGTCGGCAATGTGACCAAAGTCCGTATGATGGAACATCATCACGTTATGGTGGAGCCTTAGGTCAACGGTTAACAGACTTTCACGTTACTGGACAGATTTGAGCACACAAAGCACATTTTCCAATAAAGTATTCGACATCTTTTGCTAATCTGGGCCACCATGCCCCTTTGCTTAACAAGCGCCGAGTAGCATTGAGGAATGTATAGCGGGCATAGCGGAACAATATAATCCCCAGTTTTTGAGACTAGTTACTCCTTCTCCAAGATATATCAAGATCATCAAGTCAAACCATAGCCATTCTTTCAAACAAAGTTACTTATATAAACTACAAGGATTTCCGAATAAATGATGATAATGATAATAATGATGTGAAATTGTTCAATTTTCGTGTCTCCTATTTCTTAATTCATAGTATTAGAATTCATAGAACACGATCTGGGCATGCTGCATGGTCTATACTTACAATATGCAATCATTATCTCATTAATTTGGTTTAAATATAGAAACTTCTACAATATTGACACACTGTATCCAAAATTTAATCAAAACGAAACAGTTATCGAGTTTTTAATAGAGTGCTATAATTTTATTAAAACGTTTTAATATAAATATCAGTTGCAATCATTTCTGAAATCATCATCTATATTATGTGGAACAAAAGAAATTGTAAATAATAGTTCATTGTTAAAGAAAATGTGCATTTTAAAGATAATGCTTTTTTGAAATACCTTGAACAGATAGCGTTCACAAAACGCAGCATGAATAATATAATAACGTTTATCCAGCTGAAAAAATATCATTTTTCCTGCGGGGGGGGGGGGTACTTCGATAATTTTTGACGGGACTGTGCCCCAATACATACAGGAATTATTGATACTCCGTAACAACTTCCATGTCATACTCTCTGAGGTCATTAACATATCAAACCTCCTTGTTATTCCAAGAACGCAATCCAAATCATTCGGAAATCTTTCATTCTCTGTAGCAGGACCAACAGTTAGGAATTCCTTGCCAGAGCAGATTAGAAACTGTAACACTTTGGACAATATTCTACGTGTCTTAGAAAAAGAAGGAAGTAAACTACCAAAGAAATAGCTAATATATACATATAGTCGGATTTGAGAATAGAGTGACTAATTTTTCTTTATTGCTTTCAAGGCAAAACCTAGACATATCTTCCCCATTTTAAAGAATAAACTCTTTACGGAGAGTATAGCGTTGATTAACCCCAGAAATGAAGTATAAAATGAGATTGTCTTCCTCTATTTTGCTATTGTTGAAGAATCGCATGTTTATTATGTCTAGGGCTCTTGGTGGTACAAATATATTTCAATTCTAATTTCAGTGATTCTATATACTGCTGCAGAATTTGCTCAATCAAAATACAGTTTACAGTCAAAATACAACATTAAAAAGTTAAATTTTTATCGTTTTATATGATTCGAACAATTTAGAGTTAAGAGAACTTTTTGCCAATGAATTGGCATATAACAGCTATGTATATACCCTATAGGGTCCGACAAAAGTAGGAATCCTGGAGTCATAGATTCTGGAAGATTGAAGTAAATTCAGAAGAAAATTTATGTTCTGTAGATTTATATTTAGAACTTCAACAAAAGAATTAAGAAGAAAATGTTGAAATGCCTCTAAGATTCCAGAAAGATGAACAATTTCTCAGAACCTGTAATAACGTAAGTAATTGGCATGGTATCGAATCGAAATATATGGAATACTCAAATTAGTTATAAATATTACAAGATCAAAGCTGGATATAGCTTCAAACTAAGTTTAAAATATGCTGAAGTAAACCAGTTTTATAAAGTGATACAAGTTGCTGTGGAGACGTTCCTGGGACGATCTGACTCAAGTGCGAACAGTCTATATAATACATACAGATGGTGAGGCAAAACCAAAAAACTATAGTCGTGAGCATATCAACATTGTATAATGCAAAGACGAACGCACTGTGTGTACTGGGGACATTTACATTGTATTGAGGACATGAATAAATGTAGCGATAAAAATTCATAAAATGTATCCACATCGAACCCTTGATCTAGCATCACCCTCCAGATGGTGTCGAGGTCTAGTCAAGACTTGCTAGTGACCATTCCCTATCGAACATACTCACAGTCAACGCTTTTGAAAATGTATTTCCATGTGGTCGATGAGATTGCCTAGAATTGTATTAGAAATTTTTATAGTATTTTTACACTCTTTCTGCATCATAAGAACATTGATGCTCAGATTCTTGAGGATTTGAGAACAAATTATAAAAACTATTGTAATCTCAGAGTTGAAGATACTTGTGTCTAGTAAAATATGCTATATATTAGATACAAAAAATGAAGAAATTGTAATGAAAATTTTCGATTGAGATTTCTAGTGAATCTTTAAAACATCAAACCAATTTACGTGTGTACTAGTTATTATCTTAATTGATGTATATAGCATAGCCAGTTGTGTTATAAAGTAGCTATATTTCAACCTTTAACAACATATTTTGTAGATTGTACAACTTAATTATGTAACTAATAGTGTTCTTAGAACAAAGCATGTTCTCTCGAACTAATCAGCGATTCAAGACTTTAAAACCTAATTCATAGACAAAAATATGATCCCTTGATAACTTGTTTTATAATTGCATGTTTATAACAGACATGAAAGTTTTTAATATTTCTACTGTTGTATTATTACAAGCATATAGTAATTATACAACCAGTTTTATTCATTCTTTTTCAAAAAATATATCAATCAGTTTTTGTCGTATAGACATCAACTTGATGTTGATGTTTGAAATATTTCCAGCTAATCAAACATTAATATTCCCTTCCATTTTATCAGAGAAACAAGTCCTGTATGTTTTGACACATTTTAGTTTCGAAACATTGTAAATTAAAATTTTGAATTTAAATGTCCTAAATATAGTAATATTAAGGTATTTATTTTGTCTTTGTTGTTTCAATAGTGCTCGATGCCATAAATGCAGAGCTGTTTAATAATTAATAAACGAAAACTTCAGACGTTTACATTTGCTACTATTAGTTTCACGTCAAGGCGATCATCAGGCAATTAATTATGCCCTAAATATATATATATATCTTCAACTAAATAGAAGTTTAAAGAACATCACACTTATGTACGTATATAGTACATTTATGATTCTATGATTACATATATTTAATCGTGGTTTATTTGCTATAGAAATATATCGACGTGCACATATAATCTATAGAAAATTTCTGCAGAATTTGATTGAGGGTGAAATTTGCGTAAAAATTGTCTATATTATAAGGATATTTTATAATCAAAATGGTCATATATATTATTGCATTTTTGTAAGATTTGTGCTCAAATTTGAAGCTCAACAAATGAATCATTATAGAGATGGGCAACGTGATTCATTTGCGCATATCAAAGATTTTTTAGCTATTAAAATATACATCGTCCGTGACTGTTTGGCCATTTGAAATAAACAACTTCATTCTTTGAAAGAATTATATCTATACTGTATTTTTGCAAGAAAGTTTATAAGTTTCGAATGAAAAATAATGATAAATGCAAGAATTTCGTACATGCTGCAGCTTTTAACTTTAAATTCCATGTTATATTTTCGCTTCATGTTTTAAATAATAATTTACAAAGACAGGAATTGTCACAACCATTCTAGAAATTTTAAAATGTATGGATAAAATGCATGATGGGACATTTATACGTTTTATTGAAGTTTATGTTCGTTTTATCAATAGCGTAGACAGTCTTAAGTAAATCATTAAACATCGTTGCCTTCTGTGTCAATAAAACGGTAAGATAGAATGATAGCATATTGAATCAACTGCTAACGCTGTCTTCGTCACACACATATTGCGAATTAATAGCATACAAAACAAAAAAAAATACAATAATGATCTCCTATATAGAGTATATATGATGGTGTATATATTCCTTTTCCAAGTATACTTATTATATAGCCACGTGTTACATAGATATGGCTTCAGACCTAAACCTTAAGAACAAAACACAACATGATGATTATTTGTTCCATTTTATTCTAATGTTTACCATGGATCTAATATATATATTAAGAATATCTTAGAAATATTGAAAACATATCGATTTAAGGACGAAATATAATTCAAGGTGAAGTTTATATTTTGATTAGAATTTTGAATCAAATTTTAAGAGTTGGTGACATTTGTCTTATTTTAGAAAACACATTGTTAAACCAGCTTTTATGTTTATATGTCTATAGTTTATGAAGATATTAATGTGCTTGAAGATTTATGGGTAGTTTCTGCTTATTTTTATAATGAAAAATTGACTGCTGAAACTGAACTTTAAACTAGGAGAGATGAACGAGGTCATTATGTTGCACTCCAATGTCTGTTATATAATTAACTGGTTTAAATTTAGATTTAAATTCCTGATGAATATATCATATCTCCTTTAAGTATTGCCAAGCTAAGCATACATACTTAGAATTTTTATTTTTGAAAACGTTCTTGACATTTGTCGCCGTTTTGGCCCATTAACTTGGGAAGCCTACATCTGGAGTACAACACATTATGACTTATGGGTAGAAATAACAAACTTTGATTTGTAATGAAATAAATTATCCTCCGATATATTAAACTTTCTATTATGTACAATATTAGATATATTATTTATAACAATATTAATTATATAGTTAATGATAATATTTTTGTAATTTGCCTTTTACAAGCTAATTTACATTAAATATAGTTATTTTAATTATTAAAATGAACATGCATAATATATATTATTTTCTATAATGTTTTACAATATGAATTTTTAGTCTTTCTTCTGTCGTTTCGAATGGCTAGGGTTCTCAATTAATAGCTCTTCTAAATATTTAATGTATTGTATTGCTGATCGTAATGTTTCAACTTTACTTAATCTTTTATCGCTTGGCTCTAAAGGTAAATGGTCTCTAAGAGTTGCATATCCTTCGTTAACATTTCGTACTCGTAGTCGTTCTCGTTCATTTCTTTTACGTATAAAACCAGGTTCAGCACCAAATTCTTGTAAAAATGGGAACGGTACCATTGGTAGATGATAAGGCATATTATAACTTGGAAAATTATTTGGTACAGTAGTATATTGATCAAGAAATGAGGATGATGATGGTGGAGAAATTGTTTGTTGTGATCTTGTTTCAAATGGATTAAACAAATTATATCCAGATTCATTAGTATATCCATTGGTACGATCGGATTGCGTTGATAACATAAATTCATCATAATTTGATTCAAGTCTTGTGTCATGATTACTTATTAAACTTTGTTGATCGTGAATTAATGTCGTCATTGTGAATATATAAAGTGTTCCTCTGCTTTTGGTCGTATAAATATAGGATGATTTCAAATCAAAATTTGCATCTTTTATAAAAACGACAAGGACTATTTGTATTAGATAACCAATCAGAAAGCAGAACATTGTCACACGTGACCATGTGCTTTTAGTCAGGCCATCATACAGCCTTTATATTATTTTTGTTTTAGGTAAATGGGAAGCCCAGATTCAGGAGAAATTTAAACTTCAAGCCCTACACAACGAACTGTAATCTTTTATTTATTAAACTCTTAATAAAGAACTTTGTCAGAATTCTCTTCGAAAAGACTAAGGTTATTTTTAATATGTGCTATCATCTAGCTTTATAGATACTGTTAACCAGTTCTGTTTTTCATAGGCTATAAACAGTTTGATCAAATTGGGTTGTCGAATAGCTTGAACATTCGTTAAGAGACATATCAATTAAAACTTTCTTTATATGGATGATTTTACATCATGCGTGGTCATTTAGATTTAATATCCCTTCTGGTAGGATCTGATTAGGGTCTGCATGATTTAGTGTCACGTATTTGTCACGTATGTGACTATCTCGCGTGGTCATGCACAATATAATTAAACTGCAATTTGTTATATGTTCTTACGTAATGTGCACAGAACTAGTAGCTTTTATTTTATAAAAATTTAAATATTATCCAACTTATATACAAAGGGTATTTCTTAGCATTAAGGCTAATTGATCATTCTCTAATTCTACGAACCAGTTTCTGTCATTTCAGAATTTGATAGCTTCTAGTATATGCATGTACCAGATATGCAGCATGCAGTAATTGACAATCTTAACGTACACGCTAATTTTAAGGTTTAATTTTCACGCTATCCCATGCGCGATTCCATGGAATTCGTGTTAAGCGTCAACGTGACAAGGTGTGAATATTATAACGCGTTTGACGCGTGTCATGAAAATTTAAGTGTGAATGGCACGTGTCACACCATCGATGTCATATTGAAGATGACAGTACTTCAATACCAATATTATAGTGTTGTACTGATATCAAAGGTGTTTGACAAACTATTTTTCTATTTCCAAAATGTAACTACTTCAGATATTACAACCGTGTTAAGTTTTGTTTAATCATTTTGATCGAAGTGTACCTCTATGAGATAACTTGAAACACTAATTGGAAATTGAATTTTATGAAATATTATTGACGTCTTTGAGTATTCATTGATGTATGCTAATTTAAATATCTCTGTGTTAATACACACATTTGATGGCTAATCGAAAACCCCTAAGGCGTACCGAAAAATAGCGGGGTGTGCAGTTTGAGTAATATATTATATATGGCATCAATATTATTATGTAGTATTTTGTTCTGTTTTGAATTACTCATAGCTATGTATTAGAAGGCATAACAAATATATCCTTAAAGTATTAAATATTTTGTTTCATGATCTAAATCATATTTCAGAAATTATAATCACAAAATAATTGATGTATTCTTTATATAAAAAGGTGTAATAATATCTATAATTCAAATGATTTTCTTTAGTTTTCAAAAACAGTAGTTTGGCGTCAGCGGCATATGTCTATGACTATATTTCTAGTTGTTTATACTGTTCCGATCATAAGAGTTTAAATCAAATTCTTAGTACAAAAGATACCGTCATTTTCATATGGTGATATTACTGGTTATAATAGCAATATTCTTTGCTTATGGTTTTAATTTTAACACTTGCATTCTAAATAAACTAAACTCACAACACCATATTTCCATTTTATATAAATGCTCATATACAATACTTTTTATAATTTAGATACAATTACTCAGGAATCAGGACATTATATCGTATTATATGAATTTGACACAAAAGTATTGAATTTTGGAAAGACAATATTTTGAAAATGGGACCTGCCAATCTTTACATCCATTCCCATATTTGTCGATCATCATATAGGTAACTGATGATCAACTATATGTAGACTTGAGAAAATTGGAATGGAAAAGTGAAAAGTGAAAAATGATTATTTGCCAAATTAACACATGGTAATCAATATATCTAGTAGCGTGCTGCAATTAATGATTTGAGTTGAATAGAAATCAAATTATCAAATAATCAAGGTTATATATAGCATAATTTGAAACAACTGTTGCATAATAATTTATATAGTACTCTCAACAGTATCTTCTTATACTGCAATTAATTAATTGATAATATTGTTCCTTTAGTTGAAATAAATTTTTAACAATTTTGATTATAGGATGTTAATAGCGTCTTTGATGCACAATTAAAGAAGTTCCTCAACCTTAACATTTTTAAATTAGTTAAAATACAGTGAAAATTATATTGTGCAGTTTATTTCTACGTTAGGGTTTTGGTTTATGAGCTCAATCAAACTCGGTTAATATTATCCCCATTTTTAATGTCCCATCGGCTGCCTAACCTGCTTAATATTCCTACACAAATCTCAGTGATTTCTATTTTCCTTTCCTCTTACGATCCGTCTTATACATTCGAACCTGAATCTCACTAATACCCCTTTCCGCTTGATATTCCACTTTTCATATATTCATCAAAATAAAATTATTTCAAAAAATCTGATGATATATAACAGGGTTAAATCCCCCATCATTATTTTTTATCTTTATCTAATTATTGACATTATCTTAATCTTTGACTTTGGCCATTGTATATTAACAACAAAACATGGAATCTAGAAAACTAAATATTGATAGCTATTTTAATCGCGTTCTTTGTATTCGTTTTTATCTAGAATAATACATTACTGTGTAAACAACTTTTTATATTGCTCATTCAAAGTATCTTTTTGATTCCAACACTCCCTCTGTAATCCAATAATGACTCCCCGGGGGCGGAGGCATGTCGATCATACCTAAGCTATATGTATAAAGAGACAGCTTTATGTCCAGTTTGCCAGATTCTCACTAAGATTACGGCCAATTGGAACATTTTCAACATGTTTGAACTTTGATTTTTCCTGGTTGAAAATTTTGAATGCTGAAGTATTTTTTAGCAATTTTTTAAATTTTACGATTTCAGTTCTCACCTGCTGTGGAATTTCACCGTTTTCCTCGATTCCTGAAATGAATTTGTGTCAGATAAAAAGGGATTCCGTATGAGCGACATGATTCTCCCCAGGGAAGGGAATTTTGAAATACAGTTGGAATTAAATTTGTAACTGTTCTGACGCAATTAAGAAAAGATTTAAAGGTTTATTGAAACGCTTAAATTACGTGGACAGAACTAATATAGATAACAAACAGCGAGTTAATACGAGTCTAAATACTGGATCATTTTTCAAGAACGACAGATCAGAAAAAAAAAAAGTTCAAATTTATGTGATGATTTCCAAAGTTGTTGAGATTTAAAATATAGCGGCGTGCTGCAATTAATTATGAGTTATTATTGAATATAACTGAAATAATCATATTTATCGGGGTTTAGCATATTAACAAAACAACTTTTTGGCCTGTAATAATTTATAGTAACTTTAACATATTACTATGTTCTATAAACTTACGTAAAACAAAAATAAAAATTGTAGCGTCAACTATATATGTGACGGTACCTCGATCGTCTCTGAATCTACTTAGTTAGGATTAATAAAGATTAAAGATTAATTAATTAAATACAAATTGATCAATGAGCGACACAAACGTGTAGCCAATTAAATTGTCAATTTTTGACATTGTTTGTATTTCGAAACAGAATGATATTTACGTCAAAAAACATCACGCTCTGACGTTTTTTATTGACTTTTTTCATTTGTTTTTTCTTTCTGTTGAAACAATTCAATTTCTCAATATTTATTAACATATTAGGAGAGTTGTATTTTCATGGACGGTATTAAACACATCACTTGGTAGATCTATTTGATGCAGAACAGCAGGACTAATGCATACTGGATATCATTATACTTTAATTTTCCATAATTTCTCACGTAATTAATAGTCAGCAGCTCTTAAACTGCAAACAAAAGTAATACATTTTGAGTGTCGTGATTTTTAAATTTCAATATCGTCTAATAGTTGTCACAAAAGACAAAGGTTCTCAAACAACATCTATATACACTTATTTATAGTAATTATTTCTCTATATAGATTCGAAATGACTTTCATTGTATCGTCTGGCTGCTGGGTCATATCGTTTCATTGAAAGTTTGAAATACTACTATATTTATAGCTCAACTCCAGGACCTGCCGATAGGTTTTACCATTCTACATTATAAAATCCAATTATATACTTATACAATTATATGCTTCATGTCATGAACAGGAATAAGTTTATTAAGATTGATATAAAAATAATATTAAATTGATAAAGGACCTTTTTAGATTTTGAAACCTATAGTTGACAGTTCCAAAGCATGATATAGCTATACATGTTACGCGAAACTAACGGAGAAACTCATGATTTTTGATCTACTATTTATATATTGCTCTGCTTTTAGCATTGAGCACGGAAACTGATGTTTTTACTTCATTGGTGTTTTTACTTCAAAGTCGAAGACTATATAGACGTGTTCTCCGTTACACAGAGTTTGATATATGAAAAGAAACAGTCTGACGAGCACTATCGCACTAAACTCCGAGTAACGGAGACAGAGTCTATTTCTTTGACTAAATTACTTCGATATAAAGTTTAATTCTAACTTTTGAAAAATTAGTAACATTTCTTATAGTATCTCGCATATCATATTTTAGCTAAAACGATTGCCTTTTGGGAAAAATCTTCACCCTCGAATATTGTAGCCATACTAGGAAGCAAGAACATAACTTATAACGTTCTCCTTGTGTATATTAATATCAACACGTGAGTGATAACTGCATAATTCGATTGCATGTTGGCATGAAACATGAATACGTAAACTGATTTATAAATATTTCGATATGAAGACATTGTGACATTAACAAACGGACCATGACTCAGGATGGAAATTTCCGGCCTGTAAGGGAAAAAGCTACAACGTTCCCTATACACATACATAAAACTTTTATTTGAAGAGTAACGGTCAGTTCATTGTTGCGCTAAATGGCTAGTTATTAGCTTGTTAGTGTGAATATGGTGTGACACGAGCCCACTTTCCGTTTCAAATGTGTTGTTGTTCATGCCTAGAAGTACCGCTCACTCAAGTCAAACAGAATAGCCGATGGATGGTCATCACCTTTACAGACTTGTCAAATGGTTTGCCACGTGCCTCTGGCACTTCTCTGATGTGGTATCTTGTCCCGCAAGTTTGTGTTTATTGGACTCTGCGAGGCCGTCTTCCATCTGGGTTTCTTCCTATTTCTTGAGTTCACAGCAGCTAGGCCACAGAAGCGTTTATCAAAGCATTCAATCCTATATCGATGCCGAGAGGGAAAACTTTTCGCGCTCTTTTGGATAATTCAAAGTAATAAAATTATGATAAAGGAAAAGAGCAACCCGCGGACGCATATTTGAAACGGAGCGTGAAACGTAAGAAACTAGATTGATTTCCACGTTTCTGGATTCAACAATCTATAAACTTCGACTTATATTTTTACCTTTTTATAATGCAGTTTATTTTAGTATTTTGGACGTAACTATATTTACTGTTTTATATCGCTAGGAGATTGGCCTCATTGTTGACTATCAAAACATGATAAGGAGGATCAAAAGACATGGTAGCGGTTTTGTTGATAAATCTATCTTTGCACGTGCATTAGGGTATCTTACAAAAGTTGAAAGAAATGTTCTAAATTTGATTTTAATAAGATGAAGAAGAACAGATATAAATTTCAGAATTTTCAAGAAAGGTTATCACATATCAAGGTTGATGTTACTCATCGTATAGAGAAACGCCATGAGCTACCAGAAGACGAGAAAGATTCGTTTTTTAATGAAGGCTTACTTAAATGGCGTGAGCTAGATTGTAGCGAAAACTTTGTTCAATTTGATCGGGATATCAGACCATTAGTAAGCAGCTATGCTCAGGTTATTTATCATAAAGATGCTATTGTTAATTTACTTGCGAAACATATGGCAGTGGAGCAGTCACTAGCTTATCAATCTCTCTTAGAGTTGACTGTGGCTTTAGCAAAAGATTTACAGCAAGAATTCTTGCCATGTTTTGAACAAATATTTTTAATCATGGTTAATTATTTACATCAGAAAGATACAGATTTAATGGAGCATACATTTGTTGCTTTAGCATATATTTTTAAACATTTATGGAGACATATGATTCATGACCTGGAAAATATATTTAGGTATGCAGTAATAATGCTTAAATGTTTGAAGGCTAATTTATGTTTGTTTGAAATGATGCTCATTGAATAGGTCTACTGCACGGAACACTTCTAGGGGGAAAAGTGATCTAGTGTACTAGTTCAAATAAGCAATCATCGGCTATCCAGTCTGAAGATTATGGCAATGGCACACCTGAGATTCAACAATATTTAGATATTCTACGGTCAAACATCAACAAAGTATTTGCTGTTGCGCACCTGTGATCTCGGGGAAGCTGCTTTTTTCTACAGACCGGTCGGTTATCAACACAGTCTGCAAAGAATGGCAACCTCAAAGAGATCTCTGGGGCGGGAGTGCCAAACAATCAGGGAACGGGGGCAACAACCATTTTTTATAGAAAATCAGCTGTTGAAAAAGGATTTTCTGAAATTTTTCTATACAGTCGAACCTGCTTAATATCGCCTCCTCTAGTACGGATGAAAAGCGGGACATCAAGCGAGGTAGGATTATAGGAGTATGTATGGAGAATGGAAAATAGAAATCAGTTTTATGTGGGGACATTAAAAGAGGGGATAGTAACCGAGTTTGATTGCCGCCTCAACTTTTTACTGGCCCCAAAGTCTCGTCGAGATTGCCATAATCTTCATACTGGCAAGTGGCAAGATGCAAGGATCCACTACAGTTCAGGCTGCATATTTTAAATGTTGTTCTCAATTTACATCAATTTACATGAAAATGGCTTGTAAACAATTTAATAAAATATAGGCCTATCAGTATTTCATTTCATTCTGGGATTTTTTTTTCGAAAACACGCAATACATTCTCTGATTCAGAAAAAGTATCGTAGAGGACAAGTTTCACTTTTTATAAAAAGTGCTGAAAATGTACTGAAAACGTCAATACTTTATTAGCACTTTTTTTCAGTACGTGTTAAATCCATTGTGTTTAGAGCCGTACTTCATCTTCTGGTCACAAAAGGCATATTTTTATTTCATGAATTTTTTAATTTGGAAATCAGTTATATATAGCTTTAAACAATAGCAAAATTTATAGATGTTTGATGTTTTACCCACATTAGTATATATTAAGTCTAACGATCAACATGCACTCAAACCTGTTATAACAGCCACCTCTGTGCAATGACCACCTGTTTATAATGGTCACTCTTGGTTTGTGTAAAATAGTATTTTCCATTGAAACAACCCTGGATATGAAGGTCACCTGCATACAATGGTCAATTCACCTACTTCGCATAGTTGGCTGTTTTTTACAGGTTTCAATGCATTAATTATTTTTTGACTAAAAACAAATCATTGCAGAAAAAGAAATGACTTGTTGTCTGACAACCCTGTGAATCATTTCTAAAACAATATTTTAAATTTTAACAACTACCTTAGGAATGATACAATATTGAGGGTTTCTACTGAAAAAAAGAAATGATTGATTCTGATGTAGGCTATATCAACTGAAAAATTGACAAGTAAATGTTTGAAGCAGATCTGTTAAGATATGACTGAGATATGATATCTTGAAAAGTCTATTTCTACCGCGATTTTATTTTCTTGACGTAGATATTCAATTTTGTTTCAAACTAATTAAAAATCATATTGATTATTGAAAATGTTGAATATTAACGTCACAACAATGTATTTGCGGCAGAAGTAGACTCTTCAAAACGTCGATATTCTCTGTCATTTCTTATCAGATCAGTTTCAAACTTTTAATAATCAATTTTTCCAGTTGATAGGCTATACATCAGAATCAATGATTTATTTGAAAAATATTTATTCAGTAGAAACCCTTAATATTCTATCATCCCTAAGGTAGTAGTTAAAATTTTACATTGTATTCATTTTCAGAATCTACAAGACACTCTTACTGGAAGAAGAAAAGTTGCATATTGTGGCATTTGCAGCTGAGAGTTTCTCGTTTTTGTTACGTAAATGTAGAGACCCTGATGCCTGCTTCCATTTTATTTTCAAAGAAGTCTCAAACGAACCATCTTTAGCTGAAGGTGTCGGTCATTTGTTTTTCAACACCGTCAAAGGAATCAAAAAGAAATTACATTCATGTGCAGAAGATATGTTTACGCAGATGTTACCCTTTTTAAAAATAAAAAAATCGATACTCGTCCAAAATGATGACCCAGATATCTTGACGGAAAAGGTTAGTTGAAGTAAATTATTGCTTTCATCGTAGTTTACAATTCCTTCTCAATTGATTTGAGGGCGTTGACTGTTGATACCCTGTAATGCTCAAAAAAAATTATGTTATCTGCAAAATTTGTTAGCGGGTTCTTTATTTTTAAAAACAATACAAATGTCAAAGGACACAAGTCTCACTTACAAACATATCAATATCATCGTAGTAAATAGTGAGGCAAGTCAATATTCTCCATTGAACCAGCCCTGTATATAAAGGCTACCTGCATATAATGGTCAATTTATCTACCTCTCATGATAGCTGTTATCTACAGGCTTAGCTATAATATTCTGAAACTTTACATAATTATTGTTTGAAAAATTGAAAATATCTCCAAAGTTGGTAGGTATGGTTAAAAGTATATACCTGGAAATGGAAATGTCTTTGTGTATGTGTGTTTGCAGCGGTTTTTCTCAATTTTCTCAGCCATTTCAATACCAAATGAATCAAATAGCATATCGTCTGATAGATAATTGAAAATAGTTGTACCTGACAGGCTTCCCTTATTCAAATTTTCGCTATGCTTTGTATTTCATTTCACACACGGATTTTGTTTTGACTTTTGGAACTGAAATGCTTCGTTGTCTAAAATAATATTTTCTATTGAATCAACACTGTAGATAAAGGCTACCTGCAAAGGATATTAAAACTTAGTTGTAATGCAATTTCATTTGGAAAATTTATCACATTAATTATTTGTTTGTCTTTAAAAAGTCAAATTTAGTTTTAATTTAACCAGAATTAACCTAGCAGCGTAGGCGAGGCATTGCTAGTATAGATAGAATTAATAAACGAAAAAAACAGACATTCATATTTGCTACTATTAGTTTCACGCCAAGGCGATCATCAGGCAATTTAATCTGTCTGAATTAAATTGCCTGATGATCGCCTTGATGTGAAACTAATAGTAGCAAATATGAATGTCTGATTTTTTCGTTTATTAATTATTAAACAGCTCTGCATTTATGGCATTGAGCACTATTGAAACAGCAAAGATAACAGCAACATAAGTACATTGATATTACTAGTATATATATATATATATATATTTAAAATATATTTGATGTTTTGGCAAGTGCCCCCCGTATCTCTCGACTTGTATCCCCCACTGATTGGGATGTCTTATTATTTTCATTTTCTTGTCTTCAGGTTTGTGTCTCACTCTGCACTTTTCTGTCGTGCGTGTGTAAACACATTTGTGAATCTGAAATAATGATTATATGGAATGTATTAGAGAAAGCAATTTTGTCAGTGACATCATCAATTAAAAATAAGAAATCAATGGAATGTGGTCATGATGCTACTATAGAGATTAATCATTTGCTCTCTCTTGGGAAAGTAATGGTTTCATACAGAGATGGAAAGTTCTTGTCTTCTATTCAAAGTAATGTATTCGAGGTAAATCAATTATTTAAATATGTCTGATAAAAATTATGCTTTTATGTGTTACTGTTCGGTCAAAAATTTTGAACTCTGTAAGTTTTTAATGAAAAAAATGTTTTCAAACAAAACTCAAGAATAGCTATCGACTAGCCATCTAGGCTGTGAATTATTGTGAGTTATTTTAATGATCAAATTGTTGATTTCTGAAAAATGTAATCGACTTGACTACCACGTCTCTATGTCTAGAGGAGTTACTAGAGAAGCTATTCGTATAGCAACTGCTTAAATAATCAAACAATTTTCAAAAGCTTACGATTCAATTTATTTTTCAACTTCAAATCGATCATTTTATCTCTGTAATAAACACATTTATTTTTGTGATAATCGTTTTTCTTCGGGCACAAACAAATTGGCGACAATGGAAAATCAAAACAAGAGTTGTCTACTGAAGTCTTGTAAGTGAGGCTATTTTTATTGTTTATAACCTAAACAAGGTACCATTGTTTTTGTAAGCAATATAATGTCTGAAATACTAGGCCTATTCAAATACTAAAAATCTCAAAATCTGAATATTCCAATAAAGATTTTGGCGTTGAATAGCACCCCTAGGCTGCTATTAATTACATATTTTGTTTTTTTGATTCATAGATTTTATTTACAATATTTAAATTGCCATTGGACGTATTTGACATCAAATCTTCTCTTATAAATCTCGTTATTGAATTATGCATCAATTGCGAAGATAACAATAGGAATAATGATTCACTCAAAAACCTTGTAACACTTTGCTTTGAGAAAAGCATGAGTTATGATAATTTGAAAGATCTTATTTCTGGTCTTGTTGAATGGACGATGTTTGAAAGTATCTGTCTTCCGCCGTTATTAAATTTTTGTCAAGATTCTTTACTGAGAAGCGATAGTGAACAGTCGATTGTTTGTGATGTATTTACACTGTTATCAGTCTACGTGTGTTCCTGCGTCGATGATTTTGATAAACCGTTTGAAATGGATGCAAATATTTGCAGTTTAAACATGTTGAAAACAAGCAAGAAAGGGTCAAAAACATCATTTAATGTTGTTATAAAGACTTTAATAGGATTTACTGGAATTGATAAGGGAGAATGCACCGATGAAATGTGGAGATTAATTACATGTTTGCCTTATATGCAGTAAGTATGTCTCATAGTCTTTCTCAATGTTGTTTTCAAATCCTGAGTAATTGTTGCTCTTCTCTGTCTGAAGTTCTTTCTTATATTCTTTTGTATTCTCGAGACCATCTGCTTATAGGAGACGTGCTTGTTATATTAGAATTTCAAATATAAATGAATATTTCAGAAGATGTTGAAATTCCTTTGCGATTCCAGAAGGTTGAATCATTTGTCGGACCCTTTCTGTGACTCAGGCAAACCCAGATTTTGATCCATATTTTTATATCATATCCAGATAATCAAAAAACGTATCCCTTGCAGCTGAGAGAAATATAACCTATATACAGGGCTAACTTGAGTGACCTAAAGACAGGTGAACACAATAGGCAGGTGACTGTCATATAGAAATGGCTGTTATACCACAAAATGCTTGCCTTTTCTTCCCGCCCACCCATGCCTTAATTTTTATTGTAGTGCAATTTGTTATTTAACTTTATATTCTAATTAGTTATTAATTTCCACTGATTATCAGTGTGACTGGTGCTTTGGGGTGGTGACAGGTTCGCTAGCAGGTCTAACACAGACTCTTAACTACCTCCCTCCCACCAACCAAGCACCAAATGCCAACACTCATCAATGGGATGAGTTTAACCAGGGTTTAATGAAATTTCAAATTTTTTGTTTCAGTCCAAAACAAAATTTATTGGCCAATGAGACGCTACAGAATCTATTTTGTCAACTGAAAAACATTGAATCACCAGAGAAAGAACAATCTTATCTATTAGCATGTGTTATTAAATCTATGTTGCTGTTATTCAATTCCAAAGATGACGTTTCTAGTTATCTACCATATGATGAAATTATACAAGTTTTAAGGTGGGTTGGTAATAATCAAAACTGCACAATTCCAATCCAAATTTGATCCGATTTTGTCTTTGAATGTAGTTTTACTTTACTTTCAACAACAAAAATCAAACAATGTTGTGGCCATTCCAATGATTAAGGACTGTACTGTGAATATTAATATTAATCGCCTTCGATAACAATAAAATTGCAACATTTAAAGTCGTTTGTAAAGCTACAAACAGTTTTGGGTTGTTTTTAGATTTCCGATGAAATTTTTGGATCAGTTTGGAATGGATATGATTTCAGATAATTGTAAAATATAACAAAGGTTTTCTGCGATCTGATTGGTCGAAAGAGTGTGCATGAAATCCTAAGGTGAAACATGGCTCCAAAAACCGGGAAAAACCACTGGGTAAACCTTAAATTTAGATAACAATTAGTACATCAATTTCTAGAGAACTATGTACAATTTATATCACAGAAGTTCTTGGATGTGTCTTTCTCTATTCAACAATATATATCTTGTTGTAGGATTTCCTTTGCTTGGTTTATGAATTGAAATTGAATTTCAAATTGTGAATTCGCAAATTGAGAATTTGCCCTCGAATGAGATTCCGATGTTTGTTTTATTTTAGAAAAGGGGTACCACACGCTTGCAAATGTGTGCATTCATATTTACTAAACTCGAAAAAGCTGGGAGACACTCGGGAAGCTAAAAATCACTCGCTCGGAGCTCGTGATTTTTTAGCGCTTCACTCGTGTCTCCCAACATTTTATAGTTTAGTAAATATGAATACAAACATGACAAGAGTATGGTATCCCTTTAATAACCTGATCCAATGCACATCTCTTATTGGCATTGTATTATTATTACAGTAGATTGTAATGATAGTGACATAATGTAATGATCATAAAGGGGTTTGGACATTGATTGTGTGGCCTTAGCTTACATTCATCTCTTGGGTTCATGGGCACCTTGTAAAATTTAACAATAATTGTATGGCCAGTTTTCACATTGCTTATGAGTTGTTATCAAATAAAAATAATCCAAAGAATATGTTAAACTGTGTGAACGCACTGAGGAGAACTGATGTCCTTTAGATTACGTAATATCATAATACAGCTAAATTGTTTGATAGATTTTCATGAGCGGTTCATAATATTTTCAAGGTGACCAACATGGGCAGAGCATAAATACATAGACCATGAAAAATATTTCCAAATTTTTTTCACAAATAGTTCATGAACTATTCCCCAAACAAAATAGTTCAAGAAAAGTTCATGAAAGAAGGCCATTCTATGTTCATGAATTGCTCTAATGTGTTCATGAATAATCATTTGCTTATGTATCGTAATCTGGCTCAAACTTACTTAAGAATTCAGATTTGATCCTAAACTGGCTTAAAAGCAAAGATTCAGCTGCATCATAGTATCAGGATATGACACGCATACCTACTGAATTCTCTTAGTGCATTTACACAAACAATATCTACATACAACTAATGTGTTGTACGAAGCACCAAACATTTCCAGCACAAAATTTTATCAAATATTGCAAATTCTAATCCTATGTTAGAGTTTGTTAAAATTCCAATAATTGTTTTGAGAATTGAATCGTAATTTCTAAAAATTGAGTCATTGTGTTGCGTCTTACAATTCTTCTTTCCCATTTCCATACTCATTTTATTTGAGTTTCAGCCAAGAAGGGTTAGACTGATAGCACGCTGCACGTCGCAATATCCCCCAGTGCAGAAAACAATTCAGGAGTTTATAAACAGTTTATGAACAGTTTATGAACATTAATTGACCCCAAATTTTCTTTTTATCAACTCCTGAACTTCTTTTCGCTGGGGGTGATCAGGTCTGAGTCTAGGCTATCAATTCACATTTGTTAATCATTATTCTATAATTATTTCATTACAATTATTTTGTCTTCTTTCAAATTATTTTATCAGAAAGAATCCAGACAATGCCCATATACTTCAAGCGTTCGATGCATATATCGTTGTTACGAAAAATCTGAATATCAATAACACTACTGTTGAAAATCTATCCGTAATAGTTGAACTTGTTAAAGAAAATATATCATCTCCGTCACATCTTCATCGATGGCTTGCTTTACGAATAATTAATCATTTTGACCAGCATTCGTATACTGTCACTGTTGAGGAAAAGGTAAATATGTATTTTTAATTGAATAGCGACAAGAGCATACAATTGTGTCTGCTTTATTACAAATTATGGGAAGCTAACTCCAGTAAGAATGTTTCCAACAACAGTTAAATATGTTGCAACAGCCACCTCTATTTAAAAACCATATGTTCAATAGTGGTCATTCTCAGAGCTATCTATTAGAAATAGATAGATAGATAGATAGATAGCTCTGTCACTCTTGGTGTGTCTAAAAGATTATTTTCTATTGAATCAACCCTTTCTACACCTGTATATCAGGGTCGGATAAACCGAAGTATCCTAGCTCACGGAAAACTTGATGCTTCATCTCTGTAGCCTATATTTACTGCTGATTTTACATCAAAAATTGGTATTGTAGATCTGTTTTCAGAAGCAAAATCATAATTGATAACCAAAATGTTATTCAGTTTCGAGCGAATGGAAAAACGAAGCTTTTCTCTTTATTCGTTCATTGAATTGGTTTTACATGTTTTTTTTACATCACAAAGCAACTCAACTCATGTTACTTTACGACACACCATTTGGACACCCTTTCTATTACAGTATGGTGTCTAGCCTATTGTTCTCATGAAAAGGTTAAAGATTATCACATTTTCAGCGCAATGAGAAGACATTTGAAAACACGCCTTGGAAAGAACAGTTTATTCAAATTTTTCCCCAACAAAATTGACCATGAACATGGTATTTTGGAGATTATTGGTCCCACTTTTTGAAACCAAAAAAGTAAGAGCCTTATTTACCACAAGAGAGTTTGACCGTGATGTCCAGACGACATCATTACATTTACATTTTCAAAAGTAAAATGAAAACCGTAATGGTTCCACTTGCATTTCATTAAATACTTAACTGTCCATTCAGGTCCTGCTTGCTACTTCTCTTTGTCGTAGAATTATTCCAAAAAGAGTGATATATTTTCAAGTTTGGAACTTATCTTTTTCACCACTTTACTTTGATTTTAACATTTAACTTTTTTTTCAAAACAAAGGTTGCCGGTCCTGCTAGCCCCCTTTAAGGAGATTACACTGTATTGTAATTTACGCTATACATTTTCATGTTCTATTTTAGGACTTGGAGAAAACAAGTTGCGTAGTATTATACTGCCTGAACGCGGAAGAAACGCCTGCAGACTTTAATAATTATCGTAATCGATTATTATGGATTGAAAAAGTGTCATTTTGTGATGATGGGTTCAAATATTTACCAAGTTTTTATCTTGAAATTGCGCTACGATATGTGACAAGTAATTTGTTTGTTAATTTACGTCCGATGTGGGAATCAATCAAAGAAAGTATTGCTTCATTTGCGAATAGAAATGAAACATTGTTTTGGAAATGCTGGTCTGGTTTATTACTACATGCTAGTGCAAAGGCTGGTATGTGTAAAAGTATAGAATATATACAATTTAACCTGGTATAACAGTCACCTCTACTTCAGCAGTCACCGGTCTTTAGTGATCACTGTTGCAATGTTTAAGATAGTATTTTCTTGTGAATCAACCCTGTAAATTGAGGTCAATTGCATATAGTGGTCAATGTTCAGAAACTAAACAGGAATTACACTCAATTGAACACTGTAGTTGTGAGCATGTTCAATGTTTGTAATATTTATGTATTGTACGGATTTTGGAAAGTTCATTATCAATAAATAGCTTGACTAGCTCAAGTGTAACTCTCTTTTCGCTGCCTCATTTTCATGATTTGAAAGTAGTAGTTCACTCCCCAATCCATCAAGACCGGCAATCAGACAGAAGTGAGACTTGAGCAAGTAAACTAAATAACTAACTTTTTCACAAAATTTCACTAAATGTCAACTCTTTCAATTTTAATGTTTTGCAGATACGTCGTCATCACGTCGAGTTAAAAACAACGACAAAACAGCAGAGGATGTATCATTTTTCAACATGTGTTTATTGAAAGCAAATGAACGACGGGAAGACAATCGTGGTGATCATGTTAATTTTTATAAACTTTTGTGGGAAACAATGTCGCATATACCATCTTTAATTGAAAGGAAATCGCGCGATGTCATGGATCTATTTTTCAAATTTCTGAGGTGTGTTGAGAGATTAAATAGAAATAAATTCATCATCTATTGATCATGATCATGTTTATTTATATACAGTGTAACCTCGTTATTATCACTGTCCTGATGACTGACCTGGTGCAGCCCCAAATTTGATAAAAAGCGGGTTGTGATGTAGCCTGCGTGCAGAGTTAAACCTATCTTGGCGAAAGTGTAAAGTTTACACGTTCCCCGAGATAGGTTGCAGTCTGCACGCAAGCTAGTTGTGATGTTAAACGAGGTAAATTATTTGAGTTTCATGTAAACCGGTTTTCAAATATTAGTGATACCAAGCGGACTGTGATATTAAATGTAATGATATTAATTATATTTACATTAAATGTAGTGATATTAAGAAGGCCGTGCTATTACCAGGAGTGAATTAGTTGAGTTTGATAAAAGCTGGTTTTCAAAACTTAATGATATGAAGCAAATTGTGATGTTGAATGTAATGATATCAATATCAAAGTACAGTATTAAATAACAGATATGCTCTTGGAATTCAACAATCTGCTATTTTTGATATACATATTCAAATATCTGTGGACTTATTGCCTGGTAAAAGGTTTAATCTTCTGGACATTTCAACATTTTCTTTTGATTATTTTTGTTGATCACCCCCCACCCATAAATCATAAAACCATAAATCATACAATCTATTTTCTTCTGGATTTGCTCAGACCATCTAGAGTTTATGATTGCAAGGTTTTCACTTTGCTGGACCCGGTCTGTGGATGTAGTAATCAAAGTTTTTATCCTGTGATATGCTTCTATTTCTATTTAGAGTACATTATTACCATCGAGATGAAACAATTGCACCTTCTCAAGATATACGTCTCCAATCTGACACAAAGAAAACATTTTCGAATTCAAACGACAACATCAGAAGATGGAGTAAAGAGGAGAATGTTCAATTTTTAATAACAGCAATGAAACTATTTTCACTTTTAAAAAGTCCCAAATCATTATATCGCGAAGCAGAATATCATCATTTCCTTTATGAGTTTTTGACGCATAAAAATGCTGAGTTACAAAAACTATCATTAGCATGCTTGCTGACTTACAAGTATGAGTTCTTATTACCATACAAAGATAATTTTGATCGATTACTTGAAGATACATCTTGTCGTGGCGAATTACTTCTATTCAGTACGGATGGTGAAAATGATATTGTGAAAGTCGAACATCGTAGTGGCCTGTGGCCGATTATAACAAGGTAGGCTCTATTGAAAAAGCACGTATACACTACACAGATCAACGTTTTTGAAAGCAACACTACGTATCTCGGATAGAGTGATAATTCACTACCGAAAAGATAAGGAATGGGATTTGGTATTGAAATGATGCTGCATTCAACGAAACACGTTTAAAGTGGGAATAAACCCCCAGACTATCTTTACATATATAGTAGAACCCGACGTGAAAAAAACAAGGGCGTAATTTTTTTTTCGATCTGGAAATTATTTCTTGGTGAAAAATGCCTTCAAAGTGGTGTTTTGGCCCAAATGTCGCTGAGGGAAAAAAAGGGATTGGATCTAGCTTTATGACGACAAAGTCACAAGTCGTGTGGTTTTTCTAATAGACTTTAGATCGGATTAATCACGCGATGTTACGTTTGAGATGGCGTAGCTCTTTACGATCGATTTGATAATATTAATTTAATACTGGTGACTTCAGCAGAACATAAATTGACGTTGAAAACTTTTTAATAAAGTTGACAAATAAATGGTTTCATTTGATTTATCAAAATGGTTTAGCCTATTTTTGTCTTATCAATCTATTCATATAGCCATAAATTTTACATCATCTTTTCAATATTCGAAACTCACTCAAATAAAAAGTGAAAAACTATGGAATCTATTCATCAACAGAACAATGTCAGAACAGAGAAGAATAGGTTATGGGATAGGGTTTATTGGTAATATATCACACAATTCACCTGGTTTGAATAGCTCTCGTGAAAGCTGCAAATAATGTGAGATTACATCGCAGACAGAACAATAAAAAGCGGAACTTAGTGACAGCGCCTTTGAAAATTATCACAAGACAACAAAGCAAATATTTTTTAATCATAAAAGTAATTTGAAAAGTAACGTCAATTACTTTCTCTCAAATAATACTCGTTACTTCAAAAAGTAATCAATTAGATTACTTATTACTTTTCTCAAAAAAGTAATTAATTACTCCTAAAATTACTCCAAAAGTAACGAGTAACGAGTAACGCGTTACTTTAGTAACGGGTATTTACAACACTGAAGATTTCAGTGTTTCAAAATCTTAATAAACATGGTGTGTGCCTTCCCTCTTTTGCCTAACATATTTGCTACACAAAGAACACGCCACAAATCACAGTCAGACATAGCTGACAAAGAAACTTGTAAATAAGATAATTCACGGTACAAAACAATTTATGAAAATATAATACTTATCTATATCCCTGTTGAAACTTCTCCTTCAATAGAGTACACTACACTACCAACACCGAAACCATGAAAATGTTGGTGAAAACATCATCAAAATGTAAAAAAGTGAAAGCCACAAATGTATTAAAACATATTCACGATATTAAAATGGGAAAATGCCTTGAAAATGCCATGAAAACGCAATTAAAATTTCACAATTTTTTTCTCGTGATTTCGATGTCTGTAGTGGTAGTTGAGAGAATCCATATTTCAGATGCGTATAATTGTCATTCAAAACATAAACGAAAATTTAAACAATGATCAATTGATGATGCTAGATTTCATTATTTCATTTCAAAGCTATTTCATATCAAGGCATTATCATATGATATCATTTCCAATTCATGAAGTTTCTCTGGGGATAGTTATTATCAACTGTTATTCTATGAAACTACATAGTAATTGAGACGGTATCGCCCTACCGAAGGCACCCGTACCACTCCTCTCTATTTCTACAGAAGCGGCTCTTTTTGAGCGTTGAATGCTCTTTGTTGATCTCAGCCGCGGCACTGCAGTGCGCAACGATGAGCTGCAGCTACTCACAATGTAATTCCCTCTGTAGGCTAGGCCTACCACTCCATCCGCCATCAAAAGATGGTACTCATTTGATGTTTTAGATAAAGTTGACCTGACTAAAGGCTGAGTTGACTTTCGGGGGATTTAAACCACAGTCGATCAGATATGATCTGATCTGGAGTTCAGTTGCTCTACCATCTGAGCTGATCCGCCCATTATGAAACTGTGATTACCTTATGATGGTAGATTCCTATGAGATATTCCCTATTATACTTTTATTTCTACTTATTTCAGACTTTTGTTCGGCAAAATGCAACGTCGTTCTGGCTTGGGTGTAAGTGGGAAAAGCGGAATTTCATCTCGTCGAAATGTTCTGATGCAATTTATGTGTAATTCATCTGTAACAGAAATGAGCACATTTGTTGATTTAATTGTTGCTCCGTTCAAAGAACTTATCAGTCGTAAGTATTCTGTTTCATACATTTCATTACCTACCTCATCCCATAAGTTTATAGGAACTGATATTTTTCTGATTTAACAAAACAAATTCAAGATCTGATAAAATTAGAAATCCATGTTAAAGCAAATCCAGAAAAAATTGATATTTTTATGATTTAACAAAACAATTCAGAAGAAAATATTGATTTACCTCTAAGATTCCAAAATGCTTAAGCCCTGTGAAAAACAGTTCAGGAGTTCATGAACAAACTACTCCCGAACTGCTCTTTTCACAAGGGGAAGCTTTTGTCAATGTAAGAGTATGATAAAATAAAATTATTACACTTAGTCATGTAGAAATATTATCAGTAGAAGTATAAAACACAGGCATGAGAATTTTCAGACTTTTAGCGGATTTCAGACTATTTTCACACTTCTGGACTCTATATATTGCCTTTTTCCCATTGAAATCCATTATGAATATCTAGATTTCCTTGATTTCAGACTATTTTTGAAATTTGAATTCTCATGTCTGAAAACAAGATATAAAGTATCTGCATTGTTGTGTTGCAGAGTGGACCAAGTATCTAGAGATTTTTTTTTTTTTTGGAATTTATCATTTTTCCACAAACCGGGTAAGCTTGTAGCTTTTTTTCACCGGGTGGTTGGTTAATTTGTTAGTACTTTGAAGCTTGCGTGCATTTAATAGCCGGATGCCCTTCCTGACGCCAACCAATAGTGCTCCTGACAGGGGTTAAATCCGAGACCCTGCGGGCCATGGTCCAACACCCTAGCCACTACACCAAGGCCGCACTATTTACACTATTGTCACTGCAGATAGACTCGCAAATTTACACATGCACTGCAGTTACATTTTTATGATTTCTCCAATGGTAAAATGTGAATTGTTAATTTGTTCAGCAACAAGTTTTGGGAAATTGGGGTTCATAAAATCATTTGATGGTATGTAGAGTTCTGTATTAACTCTAGCCAGAGAATGGTAACAACAATAAGTAGTCAATTGTATAAAGTCAAAGATATAATTAATAACATACAGCATATAACACTGCTTGAATAACACTCTATCTAAACTAAATGATTACAAAGCTATTTATACTACACGATTACGAGGTTACATACAAAAGAGACTAATAACTAATTATGCTAATTATTATGAATACTACACTCGCTATTTCTTCTAAAGAATATTAAAAACGAATAAACGATAATTGAATAGTTAGAATTAAATAATAATAAGTTGAATTGATAATTGATGATTAATCGTAAAATCCGATTTAATAGAATCGCTTTTAATAAATACGAATCCCTTTAATGAGTGTCTGGATTAGACGGGTCAAATCTTACAGGTGGTTTACTTATGCGACCTGACCGAGTTAAACGAGATGTTGTTCTCACGTGAGAACGAGCGCGAACTAATGTTCCACCAGATTCTGTTTCAACGGTAGTACGACGAGGTGACGACGATATAACATTACCACGAATTATATCTCCTCCTCCATCACGTAATATTACTCTTTCTCCTTCATTTGGAGTTGGTAAATTTGATACAAGTTTTTGTTGATCATGAAATAGTTTCATAGCTGCTTTAGCTTTAATTTGATGATTTACATTGACAGGTTTGCTTGATGACACCGCAGGAATTGGTGTAACAGGTTTACGTCCCATTAGAGCATGTAGAGGAGATGTACCAATCATACGATGTACTGTGGATCTTATTGTAAATAGCACATGACGTAAACGCTGTGTTCGTGTAAGGTCATCTGTTCTTGTCCATCGATATTTAAATGTCCTATGAAATCGTTCTACCATTCCATTAGAACGAGGGTAACGGGGAGGTGAATTACGTAACACCACACCCCAACTTTTGCAAAATCGTTTGAACTTTTTTGAGGTGAATTGGGATCCATTGTCTGACATTAGTTCAAGACAAGGTCCATGGCGACAAAATATAGCTTCTAATGCATCAATTACTTCAGGTGTTTTCTCATGTTTTAGTGGAAACACTTCAGGATAACGTGAACCGTAATCAACGACAGATAAATATGGCTTACCATCAACATGGAAAATGTCCGTCGCCAAAGTATGCCAGGGTGGTAGAACTTCTGATGGCTTCAATTCCAACTCAGGCCATCGTTGAGAAACTTCTCTGCATGTCTCACAGGAAGCTATTGTAGACTTTACCTCTGCAGAAAGACCAGGCCACCAGACAGATGAAAGTTGAGACAGTGTTGTTTTAAGTCCAAGATGACTATCATGTGCTAGTTTGATTAAACGTTCACGTAAACTAGACGGAATAACTACTTGAGTACCACGCATGAGTACTCGTGGCTTCTGCAAAACAGATAAATCAAAACGTTCTTTAAAATATGGTTCTAAAACTTCCGGAATACTAGACCAATTATTATATTCTATTGCTTCGATGACACGTGTCAGGGCATTACTAGCAGCTGTTTCTAGCTCTACGTCTCTTAATGTAACAAAATTAGGATCTAAAAAGTGTTCAAAATCGTCAATAGCTATCGAACAAATTTCGCTATAATCATTAACACTCAGCTCAGGAGTATTCTTAATAGATGGTGAACGTGATAACGTATCAGGCAAAGTATTCATATTTTCTTTCGCCGGTTTATAAATAATATTTGATCCATATTGTTGCAATCGTAACATCATACGTTGAAGGCGAGGTGGAATTGCTTCAAATGGTTTCAACCATATTGATTCTAGGGGCTTATGGTCTGTCCAAAATTCAACTGTTCCCCCTAATATAAATTGCCGGAAACGTGTTGCGCCAAAGACTATAGCTAACAACTCGCGTTCCATTTGTGAGTATTTCTGCTCAGTAGATGTTAACGAACGACTAGCTGTTAACACCGGAGTCCAATTGTTGTTAATAAACTGCATAAGTACAGCGCCTAAGCCATAAGGACTTGCGTCACACAAAATAGCTGTACGAGCGTTACAATCGTAAAATGAAAATGTAGTTTTAGCTGCTTCTGCAAGTGCCACCTTAACATGTTTCCAGGCACTGTTTACTGCTTCATTATCAAACTGTCCTTTGATGATGTCTCTGATAGATTTCACATTAGTTGAGAGATTGGGAAGAAATTTCTGTAAATAATTCAACATCCCTAACACTCTACGGGCTTCAGCAATTGTAGTAGATGCAGAAAGTGATAATGCTTCTACAATCTTCTGTTGATCTGGTGAAATACCCTCGTCTGAAATTGTATGTCCTAGATATAATAGCTCACGTTGTGCAAACTTACATTTACTTTTATTCAACTTTGCACCAATAGAATTGAGACGTTCTTTAACAGCAGATAAATTTAAATCGTGTTCAGCTTTGTCCTTACCATATACCAATATATCGTCTATATACACCATACAACCATTAAGATCAGACAAATGATCGGTCATTGTTCTTTGAAATATTTCCGGTGCCGAACTAACACCGAACGGTAAGCGTAAATACCGATAATTACCACGGTGTGTCGCTATTGTTGTCAAATCTGAAGATGATTCATCTAATTTTAATTGATGAAAACCGCTTTCTAAATCGAGAATAGAAAAGAGCTTTGCTCCGTTTAGTTTAGCAAAAAATGAATCAGCGGTTGGAATAACAAACCGTTCACGTTGTATAGATTCATTCAATTTACGAAAATCGCCACAAATTCGAATTTTATTATTTTTTCTCTTAGCTACAACAATTGGCGATAACCATTTACTAGGCTTTAATACACGCTCGATTATTCCTAAATTTTCTAAACGATCAAGCTCATTTGAAACGGATTCATGTAACCTGAAAGGTAGCTTTCGAGCGCCCTGTACAGCAGGTTGAGCATTAGGTTTCATTTGTAGTGTAGCCGTGCCAATACTTCCTAACAATGTAGTCTCATTAATTTGTACAAAATATTCTTTTGGTAAAGTCAACGGCTGACCACCTAAATTTAAATAATCAGAATAACTAAGTAATGGACACGTCATATTATCAGTACATTTCGCTGTAATTTTGAGCGGGCTATGATTTGGTGAAGCGGATAAACCAACGGTGCCCTCGGCGGTAATACGAATAGCTTTGCTATTCCATGGTTTTACAAATTTATCAGTTGGTTGCGTAAGATCCTTGGCATATTTTAAAATATTAAACGGTATCATAGTAGACGTACTGCCAGGATCGATAAGAAACGTTATTTTTTTATCAAACGCCCATAAATCAACATATGCCCTCTTGCCGGGAGTGTTAGAATGGACGGCAAAAGAACTATCTGAAGGCGTGTCAGACGAATCAGAATCGGAATAAACTACTGCTGCCGCTCTTTCTGAGCGGGATTTAGATTTCGACTTGCTATTACGTTTATCAGATTTCTTATTATCATATTTATTTTTACTTGATGTAGATGCATCACGGTTATCAAATCTATCACGCGAGTGTGACGACACTTTTGATTTTGATAGACAAACAGAATTAAAATGATTTAATCGACCACATTTTGAACACGTTTTACGATATGCAGGACATTTACCTCTTACATGATTTTTACCGCAATATTTACAATCATCTATGACTGCGTTTGTATCGGATGTAGATGGCGTTAAAACGGTATCGCTTACCGTTTCGAAAGTAGATATTAAACGCATACATTGATCAATTTCTAAATTATCAATATCTTGTTGTAAAACGAGGCGTTTCTCGTCGTCGTTTTTAATGCCTCTAATCAGTAGATCACGAATTAATAGTTCACCTGTGAGATTTCTGTCTGTATAACCAGATTCCTGATACAATGCTCGTAATTGCTGTAGAAATTCATGTATTGTTTCATCATGTGTTTGTTTCAAATCTAACAATCGACACCGATATTCCAGGTTCCGTCTTTGAGGTTTCAATATTCGTTCAATTTCGGTAAGCACGTTTGTCGAGTTTTCAACCAGTTGTCCAAATTGACAATTTTTTTTAGCAAATCTTCTGAAATCATCTCCAGCCACGTTGTATAATATAGCCAGTTTCTTTTCTTCTGACTTTTCATCAAGGTCTGTTGCAAGCATATAATTTGAAAATGTTGCCTTCCATTTTGTAAAGCGGTCATAAGCGTTACGTTGTCCAGGGTCAAATTCGGGTGGCAATCGACCGCGAAAAGTAGCCATTCTCACAAATATGAAGAAAATCCTATCAACTGCGCCAATGTAGAGTTCTGTATTAACTCTAGCCAGAGAATGGTAACAACAATAAGTAGTCAATTGTATAAAGTCAAAGATATAATTAATAACATACAGCATATAACACTGCTTGAATAACACTCTATCTAAACTAAATGATTACAAAGCTATTTATACTACACGATTACGAGGTTACATACAAAAGAGACTAATAACTAATTATGCTAATTATTATGAATACTACAGGTATCTGTTCATCTTCATTGTTAGATTGATGATAATTAATAATCTGAAAGGGGCAACATGGTTTGTATGAGATTCATTTTTGAATTAAAGTTAGCGTAATTCAACGATCATTGTCAGTCATTCAAATTTTAAGTTTCGGCATGGTGTCAGGCTTAGAAACAATACAAACGACAAACACGCATGTTACTCTACACTAGCTCGTAGATCTTATTTCATATTTTTAATATCCCTTAGAAAACAAAGCTGACCAATCTCAGTCTCTGGATATATCATCGATTGTTCCACTTCATAAACAAACAAGTTTCCTTAATATGCTACATCATGTCTTCACACGACTTGGGAATCTGGTCACTAGCTACCTGTCTCTTTTTCTGGATATCATCTTAGAATTGCTTGGTTTGAGTCAAATGTGTTTGACAAGACGTTCAGAGGTAACATTGAGTAGCTTTTATTATATTGCTAATATTTGTTGCTTTCGTTTGTGGCTAACGTTGTTAACATTTGTTGCTCTAAGTATCATAAAAACTCGAATAGAAAAAGAAAAGGCTTAATTCCGGTGCTCATTTTGAAATCTTTTTAGAATCCAATTCACAAGGCGCAGTCACACGACCAATATCAACACACAGCTGGAAGTCTTGGTGAAGAGCACCAAATACTTCTAGTACAAACCTCTGTTAAATATAGCACATTCTAATCTCATTTAAGACTTCGCTGAAAGTCTGATTCGTATTTTGAGAATGGAATCTTGATATTTAAAAATTCAGACATCATATACGGTAGCAATTTTGTAATCTTTTTCCTGTTTCTATGACTATGTATTTGAGCTAAGATTGGTTTGACCGTAAATTTACTGTCCTTGTAAAAGCTGTCCTGCTGTTCTATTGTTTGATCAGTTCAACACCTCCCCACTGCACCATGCGAATTGGTTTTCTAATATCATAGTGGATAATTCTAGACCATTTCTAACAACTATTTGATAACCATTAGTGTCCATATTATTGGTTGATGTTTTCTATGGTACCATGCTACAGCACAGATCAATTGTAGATTCGCCTGACAATGCAGTTGGATCCTCACATTTCATCCAAAACGATTTAACGTACAAATGTTTGTCATTGTATTTACTACAGTATGAGAAATGTTGGAAGACACAAGTGTAGTGTTGCAAGCAGTTGAAAGCACGGAAAGGTCTCTGAGGCAAGCGAACTGTAACCCTTTGAATCAAATTGCAGGATGTATGACTTATTAATTAGTATTGATTGACTTAATCATGTTTTTCATTTTCCTTTAATATTTTTCTTTCTTTATTCCCTAGATTGATCCATCATTCCTCAATCGTATTAAAATGGTTCGCCAACTTGGTATTACACGATTAAATGAATACTTTGAGCTTTTCCAAGACTTCCAGTATTCACCTATCATAGAGAGGCTGTTTAAATATGCTGTCAGTCCACAGGTAAACTTACGGCTGATAGCAGTACAAATTCCAGGCCTTGTTCCCATTGGCTAGAGTTATATATATAAAATTCTTGCTTCAAACATATGTGCAGTACGCTAATAACTGGATTCACCATCAAAATGTTTGAAAGTTCTTTAATTCAAATCGCTGTGTTTTCTTCTATGTTCTTATTTGGTTTGTTGTTTCATTTTTGTTTTGTACTTTTCGTATCGAAACTAGCTGTATTTTTTTAGCATACTATAAATTTCTAGCACAACTATTGAGCATTCGTTTGTAAGAACAAAATATTCTAAAGTCATTTTATTGCTAACTTGTTATAAACGAATGCTCGATAGATGTTGTGATCTTATCGCGCTCACTAGTCGTGATAGTAATTTTAACAGTATGACATCACCTAACTTTCAATGTCCGATTTCCAAAATTTGAAATTCTCATTTTATCAATTGTTTAAATCTCATAAAATCCTTTCCGTTTATCGGAAAAACTTGGCGAATAATCAAGTCACTTCAGTACAATACGTGAAGGTAAAAAGTTTAATTTTTAATTTTTTATGAGTCGACCCTATAAAAATAGATTCTCATTTGAAAAGGTTTCGAATTAAAACTATTAATTAGATGACCTTGATGACAATGATGTTATATATATTATGACATAAACTATGACGTATTATATATATTATGATTGGGCTTTAGCACAAATGAGTTTCTAAGTTTGGGGTTCCTCACCGACGAGGTAACGAGTAAAACGCGTAATCAAGCTGCAATCTCAATTAAGTAGCATGTGAAGTGAAAAAGGATCAATGTTGACTATGAGCTAATCTGTTCATATATGAAGTCATAATAGAATCACAAAATATACAACAAACTCAATTCCAGTTTGAATAAATTGCCTGGTGATCGCCTTGGCGGGAAACTTCAAATAGCAAATATGACAGTTCTCTAAATATTTTTACCGGTATTATTTAAATCTCTGTTATATTTTGCATCGAGCCCATTATGTTCCATCAGTAAGACAACATTTTACGATATTATAAAGTCCTAATGAAATAATAAATTGAAAACAATAAAAAACAAAAAAATTAGTTTGTGAGTGTAAACTCAGATACACATATGAATATGAAAGTGCTCGATGTTGTGTAACAGAGCATTATATTCATTAAGCATTATCAAGATCGCAATTATACACGTGAAACTCTGAGTAACGGAAAAAGGTCTGATATATATGTCTTAAAATATATTTTTTGCCTTTTAGATCTCACAACTGTATGAACAATGTCAGAGTTCCCCAACTCCATTGATGAAACTTTTGTTTACTTGGAGTAATGTCCCTCGGTTCATTCCACTGTTAGGATTTGTCAATAATGAAACAACGACAGAGTCACCGTTAGCCCAGCTGATCAATTGTTTAAAATGTCCTATAATCTCTAGCGAAGTGTCTTCACTCGTTCTTACTATCATCGAGAATCTTCTGGTGAGAGAGGATTACGATGGATCAGATTCACTTTCATCTACTAACATAGGGTAAGTTCAAACTTTATTGCCTGTTTACAAGTTGTGAATCTTACGATTTGTACGAGTTGTAAAATGTTTGATATACTGTACACTGAAAACATACTGGAGATTGGTATTGAGTAATATTGAATTGTTGCTGAAATTCACCTGAAAATTTGAATCTAGAATCTTCTTTTTCGATTGACTGTATAACTACTTAGAGGCATCTTAAAATTTAATAGCTACTGAATTGCCATAGCCTACTCCCAAGAGGATGATGGTGCAGCTTGTTTTTTTTAACGTGTGCAAGATTAAATAACGACCCAGTTAATATATTTAATAGATACTTTATAGTATACTAATGATAGGCCTACGCTGTTCCTGCGGACGTTACAGGTTGAGATGCTAAATGCTACCAAGGCTGTTAGTCAGAGCTCTTTCATACAACAGACACAACCGCACAGCAAGACAACAAGGAGCGACATATAACTTTTATATGGTGCAGCTTACACACCCATAGTATTACAGGAAATAATCAACGATATATACAATTATGCAATGACGTATATATTTAATATAAACCACTCCAAAAGTTCATGAAATATTATTCCACGTCCATGAAAATAATATCAGTTCCATAAAATATTCTTGAAATCCAATAAAATATTTTTGAAATCTGTAATCTAGTTTGGGGTTATAATTAATAATATAATAATATTACATTTTACATTCAATCAATGATAGTAACCTGTTTCTACTTGCTAAATTCAAAATGCGTTTTATTTATTGTAGAGACGACAAATCATTGTCAATTGGATCCTCGCTTCTACAGCCTCATTTGAATGTTGTATTGATGTATCTGAAAGACCGTATTAAACTAAAATCCAATCAGATACTAGCATCGAAAAGAGATCCGAGGAAAGCAGCAACAATACAATTAGATCAAGAATTGGTTATTCTTGCAAAACTAAGTCAATATATTCGTAATCCAGATCATTGCCAATCTATTATCTCAATTCTTTTACCTTTGACAAAGAAAATGAAAAATCCAGTAACACAAGCTAATTTATTGGAAAGTATTCATCAGTTAATGAAACATTGTGAAAATCCATCTGTTTTTGTACCAAATCTATGTTGTTTATTTTCCGACGTCACAGATGCGTATCCAAGACGTAATCTGTGTCATTCGTTTGCTGTATTGGCGTCACGTTGTGAAGATTTTAAACATTTCGAAGAGATTATTTTGGATTTGAACGCGTGGAATCCTAAACGATTAGATGAACCCGATTATGATAGGCGTTTGAAAGCATTTTCGAATTTCGATAAACTACTAACAGATATATCAACGTCTGTTGAATGCTTTTTATTTGTTACGCATAATTGTTTGAAATATTTACGACATGATGATGATATGTCTTTACGTGATGCATCGTCAAGTTGTCTGTCGAAGGTTATCAAAGAATGTTGTCAAAGACAGGGAGATTATTCAAAATTGGTGATTCAACAGGCCATTTTACCAACTGTCAAACATGGACTGCATTCAAACAATTCCGTATGTTTTTTGTTGTTGTTTATTTGATATATTTTTGAGTTTTGCTTCATGAAGTTCATAAACTATTCATGAACTGTTCATGGACTATTCATTCACTATTCATGGACTATTCATAGACTATTCATGGACTATTCATGGACTATTCATGGACTATTCATGGACTATTCATGGACTATTCATGGACTATTCATGGACTATTCATGGACTATTCATGGACTATTCATGGACTATTCATGGACTATTCATGGACTATTCATTCATTATTCATGGACTATTCATGGACTCTTCATGGACTATTCATGGACTATTCATGGACTATTCATGGACTCTTCATGGACTATTCATTCACTATGCATTCACTATTCATTGGACTTTTGTTAGTAGGAGTAAAATCAGTTATGTCCTGATTAAATAGAATTAAACAAACATCTGGGCTGTCAATTAATAAATTAAAGTTTTTGAGTCATCGATCATTAATCGATTTATTATCATGTAATTCTAAAAACATTTATTTATGTTTTCAGGTCACAAGAAGTGAGTTTATTTCATTACTATCTCTTCTGGTACGCTCATACGCCAATGATACACAATTAAAATCAATGTTAGTGTTATGCGCTGACGATCCAGATGCTGATTTCTTCGAAAATATAAGACATATACAGGTAGGATAGTAATTGAAAAGTTTGTTACAAAAATATTTTAGGAGGGATTCTGTGACGGACTCCTCCCCTGTGACAATAAGTTTGTGACTGCTCGAACGTCAAATTTACCAATTGCTCATGAACTGTTCATGAAGTGTTCATAAAAATCTAGCCAATTTTAGATTTCATGAACTGTTCACGACTGTTCATGAACTGATCACAACTGTTCGTGTTTTGTTTGCCACTGTTTATGAACTGTTCACGACTGTTTATGAATTGCTCTCAACTGTTCATGTTTTGTTTACGACTGTTCATGAACTGTTCACAACTGTTTATGAATTGTTCACAACTGTTCATGTTTTGTTTGCCACTGTTTATGAACTGTTCACGACTGTTTATAAATTGCTCTCAACTGTTCATGTTTTGTTTACGACTGTTCATGAACTGTTCACAACTGTTTATGAATTGTTCACAACTGTTCATGTTTTGTTTACAACAATTGGTTTGTTTGAATACTAACAATCTCAAAATCCAAATATTCGAATAGCTGTTTGGGCGTTGAATAGCGTCCCTAACGTATGTGTCTGATCAATTATATCCAATCTATAATCAACATCGTATTTTTGTTTTGATTTTAGATGCATCGACGGATTCGTGCTGTTCGTCGTTTGTTCTCTTTATGTCAAGAATCACCATTGCCAAGCAACTGTATGGCATCTTATTTACTACCAATTATCAGTCATTTTATATTCGATAATTTAGCAACAAAAGATCATAATCTAGTTACGGAAACTATCACGACTATTGGCGGCATAGCTCAGCATCTGAATTGGTCAAAATATAGTCATTTATTACGCAGTTATCTCACTCTTTTGCCAAAGGATAGAAGAAGGCAAAAGTCAATTGTCAGGTATGTAATTTTATCGATTATTTTTTTCAAACGAGGCAACATTGATCAGCAGTTGCTACAAGCTCAATTTGAATTAAGCTTAGCGTAAATTCAACGATCAACGTCAGTTGTGGCTTTGGCATGGCTTCAAATTTCAATTTCAGTATTGTGTTAGGCACAGTAACAATACAAATTACAGGCACTCACATAACTCTAATGGCGTGCAACCCACTGGTCATTTTGGAGTAATTGTATTGTTCGAACAGCGGTCATTTCTAGTACAATATTGAGCATTCATTGTCTTCAAATCGCTAGTACAGGTATCATACGGTTTTGAGTTCAATTCAGGAATAATATGCACAAGTGGATTTTTCCAAAAATATCACATTGCAAACGCCCTTAGAGCGAATGCAATTTGATTTTTTTGGAAATAAAACAAGTGTAAATTAATTAATCTGTTGAAAATGATCTGTATTGTCGCAACTGAGATCAGTAAAGAGCATTTACAATTATTGCTCTTAATAAAAGGAGCCACTCCTTTGGAAATAGAAGAGTTGTAAGATGCCTTCGTTAGGCTGATACAGTCTCAATTACTACTTGGCCTTGGTGTAGCGGCTAGTACGTTGGACCACGGCCCGCAGGGTCTCGGGTTCGATCCCTGGCCGGAGCACTATAGGTTGGCGTCAGGAAGGGCATCCTACTACTAACGCACACAAGCTTCAAAATACTAACAAATTAACCAACCACCCCGGTGAAAAAAAGCTGCAAGCTTACCCGGTTTGTGGAAAAATGATAAATCAAAAAGAAAAAACAATAATAAAAAATACTATTGAATGTCACTCGCTTTCGTGTGTATCAACTTCATATGGTATACATGATATATATGCTTTAACATTTGTTTTACTTTATTTTTACGTCTGCTTTTATTTTGTAATCTGCAGAGTGATTGTTGCAATTTTGGATGCCTTTCATTTTGATTTGACAAACGTTAAAGTTGATGTGAGCAAGATAAAACAAGGTACTATTTGAGACATTTTGAATTGTGTTATTTTCTGTTTCGGAATATTTTGATGTTTGTTTGTTGGTTTATTAAGGATCTCACCAGCAAACATCAATTATTTTCACAGAATGAGTTCATCAACATTTTATTTAGGCCTACCTTTCATAAGCCTTTCATTACCTTTCGTGTTTTATTCAAACGTTTGTGCACTGTCCATTGTCACAGTGATGAGCCATTAAATTCGCATCAATCAGTTTGTTTCAAATACTCCCCTGTGAAAACAGTTTAGGAGTTCATGAACGGTTCCTGCACTGTTTTTCGCAGGGGATGTTTTGTTAAGATTCACATAACACAGACAAAATTTAACACATGTTCTGATAGCTGAAGCTAAATGATGAAAAATGATGAAAATGATTTTTCAATTTGAACGCGAATAAGCGGAGATACTTAATTTTATATCTACACTATTTTCAATCAATCACTTTTTCAAACTCTGAAGGATAGCCAGAATGATAAGAGAGCTTTACCTTTTGTTAAGAGAACTCTGACCTTAAAATGATTCTAATTTTCATTTTGGTGAGCTCAACACTAAAATTTGACTAAAACAAGAAACGGGAAAGTGTTTAGTATATTTTTATGAATAGTTTTTACATGAATTTCAAGTTACTCATAGAAACCTGCCATTTAGCGCTCAGTCTTTAATGTTTATTTCCACCTTCCAGGTAAATGGAAGAAGAAAGATGATCATCAATCTGATAATGAAGAACCAGAAGAGATAGAAGAAGATGAAGAAGAGGCTATCCAATCAAAAGGAAGCAATGATTCTAAGGCAGACGCTAATTATATTCACCATGTCCTTACTGAAAAGATTCTGCCAAAGCTACGGAAGGCTCTAACAAAGAAGGTAAGAGGATTCATGACTTCACAACAATAAATGTGCAACAGAATTGAACGCATTAAATTATCGATATCTCCGTCATTTCTTATCAGATCGGCTTCAAACAATTTTTTGAGTGGATCGATATGCATCAGACCAAATAATTTATTTGAGCAATATTTTGTTCAGTGGAAACCCCTATTATATTATACCCAATATTTCTTCTTCGTTGTAGTCCAGTACTGATGATAATCATAAGATGAGTCATAATAAAGAAGAAGATGACCAGGAAGTACTCCGTGTTCCTGTTGTTCTTGCTATGGTCAAACTACTACAGCAAGTACCGAAAGCAACGTTTCACATGCATCTGCCAGGGTAAGGAAACAATGTAGATGTATCTTATTAGCGTGTGACTATAAGTCTACCCAAGTATTTGTCGACCCCTAATTTCCAGATCAAATAATCAAGAAAAATGTAAAATACAATTATAACTGGGTTCTTACATACGGTAGATCAGACTAACGCGGGTGACGGTAGATCAGACTAACGCGGGTGACGGTGAAACAGGCTGCCCCTGCGAAAACGAATCAGGAGTTCATAAACAGTTCATGAACAGTTCATGAACATTACATGGCCCCAAATTTCATGAATAGTTCATGAACAGTTCAGGAAAATTAGAGCCATTTTACAATCATGAACTGTTCATGAACTCCTGAACTGTTTTTGCTGCCTGTTTTTAAAAGGAAATACCAACCCACTTTCAGTCTGGTGTAAAGCGCTAGTATCGACCTTTCTTTTCCAACATCTTGACAGTTTCATTTTCATACCTTCAACTTGTCCAAAGGCAATAGCAAGTTGGTAATTACAGCTGAATTTGATGTCAATGTTAGATTTATTACAAATGGTGAATGAAATTCAGGACTATCTGCTTAGTGTGCTTGAGCAGATAAAACAACGAGCTTGCTCACCAAATTCGGTTCATATGAAAAATTTTTGGTCTCATCCAGGTGGGATTTTACTGTTCCCACATAGGCATGCTAGCCCGGCAACCACACAATAGCACTGTTGCCAATCGAATATGTTGCCATGGAATCCATGTCCGTATAACCCAAATCAATGTATGTATAGCTTTTCAAAAGAACTCTTATTTCAATCATAATTATGGTTCAGAGTTGACAATATCATAATATTTTTTATGTTTTTTTATTACAGAATGCTACTCCGTGTTTGCGAGACACTTCGTAGTAGAGCACGAGATGTGCGAGACACTGCACGTGACACCCTTGTAAAAATTTGCCTCTCTTTGGGTCCTGAGTATCTAGGTGTTGTACTAAGAGAAATGAGAGGAGCTTTGAAAAGAGGTTACCAGGTCAGTATATATATTCTTTAATTCCAAAATCAGATAATCACATCCTTGCTATTGCGTAAATATCAGTGGAAAGACCCTTTGTTTCAGTAAGGCTTAATTTGATTTCGTTTGCTTTGTATCAGAAGGTGTTATTCAATCAGATTTCATTGGCATAAAAAATTGAATTTCAGTAAATATTTTCTCAAAATCCTATGTTAAATCGAAAAGTTGAAATTCAATCCGATCGGATCGGATGTGTGCTCAGATCAACTACCTGGTATGTCCTACATGAAATCAACTACCTGGTATTCAAAAACTCATATTTTATTTGTTTCATTTAAATATTTAAAACTATATGTATTTTTAAAAAAATATTTCAATAGAAAATTTTCTCAAAATAGTTTGTGGTAAATTCAAGCACTTTAATTCAAGAAAAGCAAGTCTCTTAATTTTGCTTTGTATTGAAATATGTTCCTTAGTTGTTCTTCCTGCGAATCAAACCCCAGCCTCTTGCACAAAGTGCAAACACTCTGCCATCAGGGTGAAGAAATTTAAGAATCCCAGATTCCGGAGATCAGAGCAAATTCAAAACAAAATTGATATTTTTAATGATACAGAAGAAAATGCTGCATTGCCTCCAGGATTCCAGAAGGTTGAACGTTTTGTCTGACCCTGTCTGCCATTGAGATACCTGTGCAATTATTAAATACACAAATTTCATAAAAGAAACACTGTTGAACTCTGAGGCTGCACGTCCCCTTCTAAATAACTTTTCAAACTATTTTCTCCAGTTTTATTTCTTCCGAAACGTAATGATTAGATTACTAATAGTAACAAAAAAATCGATACTGTGTATAACAATTGGTAATAATATATAAAATTCAGTTGTTGCACTTTGTGTTGGAGCAGTGTCCGACAAAAGGTTTGGCCTTACAGAATCTTGAACAATACTGTACATTTTCTTTTGAATTTTTTATTGAAGTTTGACCTATGAATCAAAAAGTTATCTTGTTTTCTTCTCCTTTTTTCTCTTCCGGGATCTAGTATTCCAGGATCCCCACTTTTGTTGGACCCTTTGCGGGAGGCTGGAGTTTGATTCCTCTTCGGTGTACACATCTTTGTGTTTGTCTGTAATGTGTTTATTTTCACAGAAGTTGTGAAAACAGAATATAGTCAAACCTGTTATAACGGTCACCTACAACGACTATCTGTCTATAGTGGTCACTCTTAAAATGTCTAAAATAGTATTTTCTATTGAATCAAACCTGTATATAGATTTCACCTGTCTATAATGGTCAATTTATCTACCTCTAGTAGCTGGTTGTTATATACAGGTTTCACTGAATTATTAAATAACTGTGCGCATCCTCCCTTACCAATAGCCTTTCAAACTTCTATGAAACTACTAATAGTAACAATGACATGGATGATCCCATTCACTTCACATTCATTCATCAATTTAATGCTTGTGTAAACCATAACAATGATTGTTTCTTTTTTTTTATCGTTAGCTTCATGTACTAGGTTTCACTGTGCATGCTGTTCTTGATGCCATGATAACAAAACATCCTGATGGGAATCTTGATCATGTGGTTGATAATTTGATGGAGGTAAGCGTCGTGTAGTGGTTAAAGATTTGTGTCTCTACCCATAAGGTCTTGGCTTCGAACCGTGGCAGAAGCACTACTGGTTTGCACGGTGCCACTTCTGTCAAATTTTTATTGAGTTCATCAAACTTTTTCCTTTCCTTGAAAGTTATATTTTATATAGTTTTATTGTATTGCACAATTACAGGTTTTACTTAACGATATCTTTGGTGACGTGAGTGAAGAAAAAGAAGTGGAAGCTATCACTGGCAAACTACATGAAGCAAAAGCAATGAAATCGTATGACTCGCTGGAGATAACCGCTCGTCTTGTTTCCACATCACATCTTATGAATATTATTAAACCAATCAAAGTTCTTATGGAAACAAAACAGACTTACAAAGAATCAAGAAGAATCGAGACGGTGTTAAGACGAATTGCGATTGGTCTACATGTTAATAAAAATATCAACGAAGAAGATCTTTTACGATTCATACATGGGATATTGCATGTCAGCCCAGAAGGACAAATTAAAGACGATAACAGGTAACATGAATCACTGTTGTTATATCGAGGAACTTCGAACGGCAGGGGAATAAAATATTTTTCCTTCAATGATTCCAATTTTTCATCCCAAACATTTTCGAGTGATTTCGTCACGTAGACACTTTTATATATTTATTTTACAGTTGTTGTCATAAGAATGATAACAACTGCACAGTTTTACTATTTTGTACAAAGAATGAAAGCAAAAGATATTTCTTCTGATTAAAAAATCTTGAATACAACTATTTATGCTAGCCTTACCGGTTCTCTCAGCTCCAAAATCCCCTATCTTATAGAAATCTGTCCAAAGGAGACACGCCTTTTGGCATATTGGGATATCCTCTTTGAAAAAAGTTTAGATACAAATGTACAGTGAAACCTGTATATAATGGCCAGCTAAGAGAGGTAGATAAATTGACCACTATATACAGGTGACCTTTATACACAGGTTTGATTAAATAGAAAATACTATTTTACACATTGAAAGAATGACCACTATAGACAGATGGCCGCTGTATAGAGGTGACCGCTATAACATGTTTGACTGTACACACGTTTGTTTGCAGAAGTGTAGAATATTTAACTAAACCATATCACTAATAACATCAGGGAGGATTTGATATCAGATGGCAGTGTATCATATCTGATCGACTGTTGTTCAAATCCCCCAAAGGTCAACTCAGTGATGACTTGATATAAAACATGAAATGAGTATTATCTATGGATGGCAAATGGAATGGTTTAGAGGGAATTGATCTGCAGTATCAAAACTGAGATCAGTAGGCCTAACGAGCATTAACAATCATTGCTTTTTGCGAAAGAGCCCCTCCGCTGAAAATAGAAGAGTCACACAAATGCCTGGCAATACCATTTCAATCACTTCTACTGCCAATCGATTGTGATATGTATACTACTGAAAAGATATGTTATCAACTTGAACTGTAAACATTAACTATAAAAAAACGTTCCATCATTTTGAATGTTTTGACATTTTGCTTTGAAACTGTTTGTTTTGCATGGATGTTGAAAAATAATTAGCAAACCGCCCAAATTACAAATAGAAATTACAATCTATACTATATGTTTGTGTATGTGTGTTTGCAGTGGTTTTTACGATTTTCTAGGCTATTTCAAAACCAAATGATTCAAATAACATATCATCTGATAGATAATTGCAAATAATTGTACCTAGCAGGCTTTGTTTTTCAAATTTTTCCTTTGCTTAGCATAAAGCAAGAGAATTTTATTTCCGCACATTGATTATGTTTTGGTTTTTGGGACCGCAAATATGCTACGGCATGCTTTGCTGCTTCACGGTTATATTATTTGATAGTAAAATCCATGTGTTCACCAATTTCATTTCAATGCAGCCAAAATTAACACAGCTATGCGGATAAGACATTCCTAGTTATTTATAATTGAAACCATGTTGAGATTTTGTTAAATTGTCAAATCTATGAGTAATGCAATCACATTGTTTATTGCCTTGTGTTTCTGGGGGCTTTCCAATGTTTACTACAAATAGATTTTATGTTTTAGTATTCCCAATATAATGAGTTTGACTGGTCCTGCTGCTTCTGTTCGTCAAGATGTGTTTCTAATTCCCAAACGACCCGACAGAGGACAACAAATGCCAACAACGAATACGTCAACAAACGATTATCTATTGACGGAATTTGGTCTGCAGGTATTGCTGTGAAAGACTAATTGATCGATAGATGTATAATTTACTTATTATTTCATAGATTTAAGCAGTTTTAATTTGTTAATTATGTTCGTGGATTTTTAGCCATTTTTGGCAAGTCTTGGGATCACTGTTCAACTAAAAAGATTGAAGTCTTTAGTATGGTTTTCGATATTGATTTGTGAAAATATATCCAAGAAAGTTTCTTCCTAAGCTCAACTATTTTTATTAATGTTTCACCAAATCATAACAAAATTGCTTAAAGAATTTGATACCCTGTACATAAAATATGATATTTGATTTGGTACTTAACGGGTTAATAGCAATGAACCGTTTTCATAGGGATTCTCTATGCATCCTTCCTCCCCTCACTTACCCCTCCCCCTGTGTAATACATACCCTCTGTGTTTCTCATTTTGTAGTTCATCATCTGTCCCAATCATTATGTCTAAAAAAATGTTTTGTGAAATCTTTTCATGGTTTTTTTTTATTCCCATCAGCTTCTTCAAGTTAATCTCAAACGGCAGCGTTTCTCGGCAACAAGCACAGATCATGCACAGATGCTCAATCCATTTGTTTCGATTTTTGTTAAATCATTAAAATCAAATCATAATAAAGTAAGTATTGAAAATAAAATCTCTTAATATAAAATGACGTTTTGATAAATTGAAATCTACACTTAATATTATATAACTTCATTCAGGATCAACTAGAGGCAGTAAGTGGGTGATTTCTTCAAATTCTGGCTATTCTAAAGCCTTGCAAGGTTTTCTTGCTAAATGTTGATTGGCAATTTGAAGAAAAATTTTCTAGCAATGCAAATTTAACAGAGCCTATTTGCAAGAAATTGCCATAGCCCAAAACTTATGAATTGTTCATCACAGTTTGATAGAGAGTATTCTATAAAGCCCTGGTCAATTGAAGTTTTATTTTTGCCAATATCAGTAGATTTTATTTTATTTCATTTTCGTCAACATTAGTGATATTTTGAGGGCTTGTGACTAGTCAATCGAGTCCGCCAATCCTGAGCTGATCTACGTCAAGGCTAATAGTTCACAAATGTTGCCAAAAAAGAAAGTCCTTTGGCCACAACGTCAACATCGGTGAAACTACGTTGAGAATAATGGAATATTGACGATGTTGGCAAAGTTTTTGAAACGTCTTCAATTTCAAAAAGAAAAAAGTGAAATTCAACACCAGCCAACAAGAGCTAACATCAGAACGGGTGCTCAAATGATATTTTGTCTTGCCAAAATTGGTGCCAGAGAATTCTTGAAACATCTTCAAACTCCAAACAAACTGAAATTCAACACAAGCCAACAAGAGCTAACATCAGAACGGGTGCCCAAATGATATTTTATCTTGCCAACATCGGTGCTGAGGCAAACAATAAAGTAAATTTGGCTAGGGCTTAACGTATTTAATAATTTCTAATACTAAGGCTTTATTAATGTTGTTGATATAGATTGTCATGGCATCACTCCGTTGTTTGTCGCATGTCATGAAATTCCCGTTGACGAATCTCTCTTCAATGATGTCTGAGATGGCTAAATCATTATTTATTTTGCTACGGACGCATGCAAGAGTCGGTGCTGGTCAAGGAGAAAATCTGGAATTGGTGCAAACAACTTTTAAGGTGAGGCAGTCAGACATTAAAAGTTTGTTCAGTGCAATTAGAAAAGTTGTAAGTCACAGCAAAGATCGCATTGATATGAATGTCATTATCATTATCATCTCATATAATACAACATATAATAATTAAATATATTATAGAAAACCAAAAATAGGAAATGAATCTGACGAAATCATTAGTGCATTGACTAGCAAGCAGGATTGACAACTTTAACAGGATTGACTGTTTCTGACGCTTTTAATTTTTTTATTCTAGACTATGACAAATGTTATCAGAGACTTCAAAAACTTTAAGGCCAGTGAAAAACAATTGAAGGTAAGTTTGAAATGCGTTTTCATACGGTTTGATATTTTTGTGCCTGTTTTTACTTTTGATCCAATGAGAAACACTTCTGGAGCTCCAAGACAGTGAGAATATCTTTAAATTATGCAACTTACAATACCAGCAATTGGTACAAAGTTTTCTAGTAGTCATAAGATTATGGCATATATACAAGAGGGCATGTAAGGGAACGACAGAACGATATCAGAAAATCAAGAGCCACCCTGTGAGTGACTTTCGTCTTCTATTTGAGTGGCTTCAGTGCGTCACAAAACTGTGGCTCATGTATAAACTGTGCATCAATTGTTTTGGATAATAACAAGCTCACATTTAGAAACTTTTATATGACTTTTTTACGCATAAGTTGATGCTCATGAACGTTGCTAATCAAGTTGAAAATTCTCATTTGTGACATCAAAATCGAATTGCAAAACACGTTTTTTTGTGTTGACACTGTTTATACAGTGTAACCCGCTTAACTGCAAGTAAGAATTGCCAACGATTTCAGTTGCACTTATCCGAAATTGCTTAGCAAACATTTGACCAGAAAATTGTTTACAGGTTTTCATATTCAGGTTGCAGATAAACGGGAATTTCACTTATCCGAATTGCATTTAAAGGGGTTATACTGTATGGTGATATGGTGTTGTATCTTTGAACCAATCAGATTGATTGAATCAACTTTGTTAATTTACAATAAAAGCAGCTATTAGTCCTACATTACTGTATATCTTCTAAGGCTCAATTTGAGCCTACTCTCAGCTAATCCAATACTGAACTATTAAAATGTTCACCATGATTGAGAAACACACATGGAAATTTGATAACAATGATACTATCTTTCGGTCGTATCGTTTGAATCATTATTTCATTGTTATTATTTCAGATATTGTTGACATATGTCGAAGAAGATGTTAGTGACTATATGAGACAAGCAACAGCTTTTCCGTTACTTAAGGTACGTATCTGATTCAGCATTTGTATTATTATTACTTTGAAACCTGTGTATAACAGCCAGCTATGAGATGAGGATAAATTGACCACTATATACAGGTGATCTTTATTGTATACATGGTTGATTTGATAGAAAATACCATTTTAGACATTGCAATAGTGACCACTACAGGCATGTGGCTGCTGTATAGAGGTGACTGTTAAAACAGGTTTGCGTATATCACTGCTATTATGACTCCATACTTGCGAAATATTAACAATATAATGTTAACTTTCTGTTGTAGGCTATTTTATCTCGTCGGTTCAACACACCAGCGATATACGATATTATGAATAAGATTTGTGAATTATCCGTTTCAAGTGACAACGCATCAACAAGGCAGCAAAGTAGACAGGTGTGTAGTTCCTTACAAAATATGGTGATTGGTCTTCAGTCGCCGCCAAAGACCGGGGTTTTGTTTGCTCGTTGGCGCAATCATGTTTATTGTTAGGTATTCAACTGTATGTAAATTTGTATTAGACTGTATTAAAAAATGACCCCCACCCAATGACGAAGCATTTCTGCTTACTTACAGTTGTTGATTGATTGTAAAATGTAATATCCGCCTGTGAAAAGAGTTCATGAAGGTTGGAATGGCTCAATTCTCATGCATGTTTATGAACTTTTCATGAACAGTTCATGAAATCAACAGACCCAATTTTATGTTTATTGTTTTTCCCTTAACAGCTGATGGTACTATTCCTATTGGATTATCCACTTGGAAAAAAAATGGATAAATTTATACAGTTTTACATATCGCATTTATCGTGAGTATTTACAACGATTTTGTCTTTGTTATAAGGTCCATTGTGGTTGCTGGGATAATAAAGACTGTTTTTAGTAGAAAATTGGATCCCCTTTGAAACAAGTTTGTAAATTTGTGAACATTTCATAAACATTTCATGAAAAATTCACAAACAACTTGTCGATTTCAAGTTCATGAACTTCTGAACGTTTTCACAAGTAGTTTTGTTTTAATTTCGCAATTATTTCTGAGCAGGGAATGTACTCTGTGATAAACTGTGTTCAGCCTATGAAAAACTCAAAATACCTTTCATGTCTTGTTGTTGAGCACATGCAAGTTTTCGGATTACGTCACACAAAGTACCCCCTGTGAAAAACAGCTCAGGAGTTTATGAACAGTTCATGGACGTTAAATGACCCTAATTTTCATGAACCTTCACAGACAGTTCATGAGCAGTTCCTGGATAGTTCACAAACAGTTCATGGACATTAAATGGCCCCAATTTTCATTTTCCTTCACAGACAGTTTATGAGCAGTAAAGTAATGTAGACGGTGTCACCCTACCGAAGGCACCCGTACCACTCCTCTATTTCTAGATGAGTGGCTTTTTTCGCTGAGAGCAATGATTTTAAACGCTCTCTGTTGATCTCAGCCGCGACACTGCAGATCAATTTCAACAGATTTCATGGCAGAAAGGTCTTGATTGTCAATGCGCAACGATGCGCCGCAGCTACTCACAATGCAATTCCCTCTGGACCATTCCATCCGCCATCCACAGATGGTACTCATTTGATGTTTCAGATAAAGTCAAGGCTGAGTTGACCTTAGGGGGATTTGAACCGCTGTCGATCAGATATGATCCGATCTGAAGTTCAGTTGCTCTGCCATCTGAGCTAATCCGTCCTACAGTGCACGATTCACGAAACAGTCCATGAAGAGTTCATGAAATTTTTGGGCCATTTAACATTCATAAACTGTTCATGAACTTCATAAACTAATCTTTCTGAATTAACATTAAAGTTGATTGATTTATTGTTTACGTTTTACTAGGTTCGAGATGGAGTACGGGCGTGAATCCACATTTGAAGTTCTGATCATGATGTTTACATCGTTCCCTGAAGTAAGTCAGTTATAATGTTTCAACTCCCCTTTTACAAGCAACAGTAGTCAGTATACGTTTCACTTATATCAATGCTTAGTCATCAAATGACCATTTCTGCATGCACTGCCTTCTACACACCATGAATTTTGAAATCTGAAAACCTACTGCAAAAATTTATTGAATAGGCTACTAAAATGGGCACTTTCAATAGCTTTTTATTTTTAAGGTGCGCTTCTGTAGTTTTTCAGTAGAATGATAATAATCTAGATTTCACTGTCTGATGAATTTCAGTATGGCTTCAGTGGTCTATCCCATGTATCGCCTTATCAAAGGTCCAAAGGTGCTAATACAATGTTATTATAATAGTATATATTTTATCTTCTTATACTAATGATTGTGTCTGTTTGTAAACAAATGTTTTAGTTTAGTATATTTATAGATTAGTGGCTTTATCAGCCACCTGCTAGTGTTACTTATCATTTTAATTCTTGTGATTCCACCTTGATAATAAATGCTGACGAATTTGAGGCTGGGATGGTAGTTGTTTATTGACAATGCTGTGTTCGCCTGACTTGCATAAAATGACAAGGCAAACAATGTGGACTCGTGTGGACTCCTTGTTATTTTTTACATTGTTGTCACTAAGTTTCTATATCTTCTTGTTTCATATTTTTATGCTGTGTTGTATCTCTTTCATCTTAATTATCTTTAGGCTCTACTATCTGAACGAGCTGCCATGTTATTTGTACCGTTGGCTATGTCACTTACAAATGACGATTCATCAAACTGTCGTCGTATGGCTTCAGTTGCTATCAAAGTACTACTCGAAAAGGTCAGTTGATGTCAATTTGTTGTCATTGAAAACAAGAAATCCTTTCCAAGTTCTTGGACATTTGCTTGGAGTTCATGAGCGCTTTTTGCCCGTTTATGAATTTGGAGTCAATTAATATCTGATGTTGTTGATGCTATTGCTACCTGGATGATAGGAGGAATATATTTAAGATTTGCATTAGAGTAGCTAAATCTTGTCACGACCCCCAAGTCACCAGTCCCGATGACAATCAGCAGAAAATTACAACTATTATAGGCCTACTTTAAAAGTAAAACAACCAAATTACTGATATATATTAAATGTATGGTCTGAATAGGAATTAAAACTAGCTTTTCGGCTATTAAGCAATTGACAAACAAATTCCTGTGAGCTATTGATATCTGGTGCACAAGAGGCATGTAAGGAGAACACAAGAAGGTATCAGAAAGTCACGAGCCACCACGGTGAATGATTTTCGCCTTCACGTTTTCTCCTGAAGTGATTTGAGTGATATTTCAAGCAAGAAGCGAATTGAAACAAGGCAAGCAATGCTCATAAATGGAGAACAGCTGACAGCTTCCACATTGATCTAGTCATGAACTCCCATTAAATTCCTCTTTTAGAATAATTGCATTTCAATTTTTATATATTTATTTTCGCTTTAGATCGAAAATAAATCGAAGGTTGATTATCTCTTTACAATGGTGCTTGCATGGACAAAAGGAGAGAAGGTAGCTACGAGAGGTTGTATTCCAGATACATGAATCCAATGCTTGTGATCTGTTGAATATTTATAGATTTCTTGAACGAAAATAACTAAATTTTACTTGTTCTTATAAACTTATTATTGTGAAACATAACGACACTTTCTGCTAATTTAAATACTGCAAGAGAATAAAAAAAGAAAAAATGATTCCGCCCGGGACCGAACCGGGGACCTTGTGCGTGTTAGGCACACGTGATAACCGCTACACCACGGAACCAGTTGTTACTACCATACACTTTGGAAATGTGAAATACGATTCTAAAGCATAAAGTAAAAGTAATACTAGATATTGGATATTGAGGGGGGAAAATATCCTGGTCATCATCAAAAAGCAAAATATATAGAGAGAAAATGTCAATGCTTTGTTGAAACTTGAATCAGTCCACTTGATGGGTTGAAATGAAGAACGCATTGATCAAAAATATGAGGTGCTATATATGGGAGATATGCTTGCAGTGGCCGATACGTGCTGATCTGCTCTAGCACTAGCGTCAAAACCAGAGCTCTCCCAACCATAATTCAAATACACAGCATGTATGTATGTGTGTATTTAATCCTTATTTAAAGACGATATATCCAATAAGCCAAAATGCTTGTCTTCCTTGGAGTCCTCGATATGATAGAATATTTTTAACGTAATACTATTTTAATTAATATGTAAAAGAGGTATAAAATAGATGGTCATAGATAGGACGATATTTATAATAGTATAGAAGTACATTGTGTTGTCTTTGCTGCTTTAATAGTTCTCAATGCCATAAATGTAGGTTGATATATATAAATTTAGAGAAAGTCTCATACTTTCTACAATAATGTAAAAGGTATTGCTTCTTAAAATTGTCTAGGTCCGAGTATCATTTGATGTTTTGAAGAAGTTTATTATAGAGTTTATATATATTGAAATCCGGCCTTCGGATAGTTTTAGTTTACATGTTGTAACTACTAGTTTATTATAGACAGAATTATGTTCGATAGTGTCTTTCTTTCGTGTAGGTAAACATATAGTTATAGGAAGCTAAGTTGATTCAGAAACAAATGATGATATTCTATACTCTATTCTGTCTTGTAAAGGCATCCAATGTGTATTCTTTAGTGTAGACGGAGCATTATAACTACTATTTAAAATGACGCGAGCTGCTCGTTTTTGAAGTTTGAGAAGCTTGATGATGTATGGGCTTTTACACTATAATAATGAAAAATAGTCAAAATGGGGTAACATATCTATAAATGTCAAAGGCTGTGTATATGTATGTTTGTATGTCCAGAACGGTTTTATCCGTCAATTACAGCTCTACAGCTTTGAAAAACAAATCATTGTAATTAGTATGATCAACAAATTGCTACAGCGGTCTTCGCTTTTTAGATTTTGCTTTCTGTATCTAGCATCGACAGAAGACATATGTTTCTGATGTGACATATTTTTCAATGTCATGTCTCATATGTACATCGTACACGTTGAAACTACTTTCAATGATTCAAATTTATATTTTGTATTGTATTCATTTTGATTTAGATTACGCTTAGATGTCTTGGCTTACAATTAATAGGAATATTCTGTGATGTTGAAAAAGAAACATTTGAACCGCGCCTATCGTCAATTGTTCCGGAGATATTGCAGATTCTATCTGATTATAAAGCAGACAATGTAAGTTGTAACCTTTTGTACTTTGAATATGTAGGTTTTATATCATGCAAATATAACAAAGGCGACCTGAGATCTTTATGGAATATTATAAACCTAACATACTTGATGAGACAAGAGAAAATTGTAACAAAGCACTATCCCTACGGCTTGTGTCTTGTTACACTTTTGGAGTGTCTCACTATTGTACGTTGAGTGTATTATTTTTCCATAAGGGTCGCTTGTGTCTTTGTTAAATATGAGTCAAGAAATAATCAATGTATATATTTTTCTTCCCCAAAAAGGTACTTTTCTTTACCATATAACATTTTGTGTGGTTTGCTTGAATGTTCGAAACTGTTCTTTGTTTATCAGAGCATTCGATGTGTGACAGGAGGAAGGTGTGAGAAAACCACGGGCCACAAATGGACGTGTAGGGTGGGTCCTTGGTTCAATCTCAGACAGGAACATTTAAAAATCATCCGTTGACAATTCTGCTTTTGTCAATGTAGTATATCTTATTTTTGAAAAGTAGAAAAATTTGTAAAACAGATTTTTTTCTATTACGGTAATCTTGAAAGCTATCATGCTAGTCTCAAGCTCTACCCTATTGTCTTAGATTATTACGTCACCTTTGAAGACACCTTGAATTGTCAATGTTCGATTAACGAATAAGAAGCAAGAAAAATCTCAAAAAACTTTCCATTAATAATAATATTGGTTGGCGTCAGGAAGGGTTTCAAAACGCGCTCGTGCGCCAAACATCAATCAACCAACCACCCTGACGAGAGAAATTAATAAATAAATAAAATAGGATCAAGGTAAATAAATACTAATGGTCGTTATTGTTAAATTGTAGGATGATGATTCAGATGATGAAAGTGAGAATGAGGCTGTCGATAATATAGAAAACAATGCTGATAAAGATCACATGGTTTTCAATTGCCTCTCTTGTTTGGCTAAACAGTTACAAATATGTGATTGGATAAAACATTTCTCAAAAGATCAGATCACAAACGTTTGGGGTTTGTGAACATACATTTTGTACCTGTTATCAGTTCACCGCATAGTACTTAGTTGGTCTATATTCAGTTAAACAGGATTTGTAATAACTACCCCTGCAAAAACAGTTCATGGACATTATTAAATGGCCCCAAATTTTCATGAACTGTTCAATCTTCATGAACTGTTCATGAACCGCCAGTGAGGGTTCATGAACAATTCAGTAAAATTGGAGCCATTTAACAACGTTCATGAACAATTCAGTAAAATTGGAGCCATTTAACAACGTTCATGAACTGTTCATGAACTCCTGAACTGTTTTTTGCAGGGGTAATTTACACAGTGAAAATGTTTTGTGAAAATTCATTAGCACCTGTGAAAATATTTCATGAATTACAGTGTAACCCTCTTAAGTGCAAGTCAAATTTTCAACGATTTTCATTGCAGTTATCCGAATTTGCACTTATCTGAAATTGTTCAACAGAGACATGACGACAAAATAATCAATAGAGCCACGCTTTAAAGCCAGAATACATATAAGCAGGGATTTCACTTAAACGAATTGCACTTAACTGGGTTTCACTGTAACAGCAAATGTGAAATCAGTTACCTTTTCAACCGTTTGTGAACTGTTGCTAAAGTGTTTGTGAAAATGTAGTTTAATTTCACGTTTTTTCTGTCATCCGGTTCGTGAACAGTAGTTTGTGACTGCTCATGCCTCTCTGTAGAGTGTTCACAAACTCGTGAAGTTTTTGCAAGGGGGCAGTACCTTTTGATGAATGTCCAAATCTCTTGTTCTTAATTTTCATGAACCGTTTGTATCGATAGAAAGTACCTTTATTGAAACATTCACACCTTTTATATATATTGAAAGTTTCTTCCCGTGTTTACCCTGCCTACAGACATTCTAGGATCATAGGGTACTCATTTGGCAAACATCTTATCTCTATCCTTTTCAAATCATCACCGTCGCCAACTGAATCAGCAGATTAGAAATTAAATCTTGCAACTCAAGATCATATATTTGATGCAGATGAGCCTTTAATGGCCTCATAGTCTGTTTATTATGAGTCACGTCACCGCTCATCAGCTGTTAATCATCTCATTTAATTCTTTGAAGCAGAATTGATATTTTGAAAGAAGATCTTCAATAATGATTGCAACACCATATTGAAAAAAAGTGTTACTGTTTGTTATAAATTCAACTATCACAATTATTCATATTAATTTTATTGTCTGTAGAGTTTGCTGTGGACAATCTCCTTCATCGACACACATGGATACGTCTAGCTTGTTCGCAGTTGATTGGCTCGCTAGTTACTCCAATTGAACCAAGTGAACTGATCAAAAAGTCTGCAAAGCCAAAAAAAATTAACAAGGAAATGCTCTATCTCTCCAAAGATCTCTCCGCAAAGGTAATTATAGATTGATATTACATAAAAGGGTCAAACTGCATTATGATCCTTTACTCTTTCAAAACCGCTTCATGATATCAGGTTCCAATTTTGTCTTCATGCAAGGATTCGTCCATCAAATAGATTTGGAAGGAATCGGGTTGCTTGTTTTTATGATTTTTAGTTTTGCCAACTTCTGCGGTATTGCCCCTGTGAAAAAAAAAAACATGAGTTCATCAACACTTGTTTGTGGGTTCATGAACAGTACATTAACATTTTTTTGTGGGTTCATGAACAGATCGTTAACATATTTTGTGGGTTCATGAACAGTTCATGAACATTTTTTTGTGGGTTCATGAACAGTACATGAACACTTTTTGTGTATTCATGAAATGTGCATTAACATTTTGTGTGGGTTCATGAGCAGTACCTTAACATATCTTTTTAGGTTAATGAACAGTTCATTGACATTCATTTGTGGCTCCATGAACAGCTCATGAACACTTGTTGAGGGTTCATAAACAGTCCATATAATTTTTTTTGTGTATTCATGAACAGTTCATATACATTTTTTGTGGGTCCATGAACAGTTCATAAACATTTTTTGTGGGTCCATGAACAGTTCATATACATTTTTTGTGGGTCCATGAACAGTTCATATACATTTTTGTGGGTCCATGAACAGTTCATAAACATTTTTTGTGGGTCCATGAACAGTTCATAAACATTTTTTGTGGATCCATGAACAGTTCATAAACATTTTTTATGGGTCCATGAACAGTTCATATACATTTTTTGTGGGTCCATGAACAGTTCATATACATTTTTGTGGGTCCATGAACAGTTCATAAACATTTTTTGTGGGTCCATGAACAGTTCATATACATTTTTTGTGGGTCCATGAACAGTTCATATACATTTTTTGTGGGTCCATGAACAGTTCATATACATTTTTTGTGGGTCCATGAACAGTTCATATACATTTTTTGTGGGTCCATGAACAGTTCATAAACATTTTTGTGTGTTCATGTAAATTTCATTTTTGTTACATTTTCTGAGCCATTTTCAGAGTCAATGCTTCTATAAGGATCTTTTAGGGGATTCAAAGGCGGTAAATTTGACTCTGTAGACCTCTGTTGCCTACAATAAAAGAATGAAGGTTCCCTCACCTGCAAAGACTTTTATACGACGGTTAATTATTTGTTATTTTTAGGTAACGCAGCTCATCAGGCAGTCATGTGATCAACTCAAGTCTGATGTCGTTGCTGATGAATTGTGTGTTCAGGTAAATGGGGATTAGGAGAATTAATGGTAATCTATTTGCTTCTTTTGATGTTTTTCAATGTCAATACAGTAGTAGGATTCAATTCAACGGGGCTATGGGGGAGTAGTATCTTTTCATAATGTTTTGTATCGTGAATTGTGTTATTTACAAGTTTCTTTGTCAGCTATGGCTGCCCATGATTTGTGGCGCTCTTTTTGTAGCAAATATGTAACGTGTAAGAGGGACGGCACATTCCTTTAATGTGACTGTCTATACTACTACTATACTACTAGGATCAAATAACTATTTGTATTTCAAAGTGGATAATGTTTCGGCAGCCGGAATACTGAGCTCTAGATATATGTTCCGTTCGTCTTTTGCGCATGCGTATGATGTTGTGCCTTAATATTTATATTTATAACTCTAGACAGTGAGAGATAACAGGGGATGTAAAAGACGATGCAGTTTGTATGATTAGTATTATGATCTGAACCTACGAATCCTCAAAATAGATTTTGGTCTACGGGCATTCTAATTCGTAGGGGATACATTGTTAACATCGATTGTATGTAGGTTTAGATAAGATTTTTTTGTTGATACAGATATGAAAATACTTCTTCTAATAAAACGTTTTCTTATTCTTTTGATCGCTGACTATGTGTGTGACTCTCAAAAGCTTAGACTACATCATGTTTTAGTTGGGCAACAAAGAATGGTTCATTAAAAAAAGAAAACAACATTTTATCTTACCGTTTTTCACTGTTATGGTTGTCGCTACTAGAAGTTGCGTATTTGCTTTGTCGACCATCTTGCTTTGCTTTTAGCTAACGCAAGTGCATATGTCACAACTGTCAATGTTAGCTTGTCATTGATAGCGTTTTTTGTAATTTGCATTTCAAGATAAACTGTAGCAGCCAAAGTTGAACCAGACAGCTATTAGAAAACAATCAATGTTGGGCTTCACTGATGGATATAGTATTGTCAAATAATTGCTGTATAGCTATTAATATATGTAAACATGGATCTGTAATGTGTTGCTGTGGTGAATTTATATTATTACGCTAGTAATCTAAGGAGATCAATTGATGGAAACGAACGTAATTGTACTATCTTAAAGTTCTAGAGTTTTTGATGGCAACTGATAAATTGTTGGGTTCATGTTAATTGTTATGCTAAATTGGTTTTGCAGAGATAAGATTCATCAATCATAGAGGATCAATTTTACTGGAGCAAATCATTACCGTGATATCTCTATATTAATAGTATTGTCTGTTTGTAAATAAATTATTTTATATTTGTGGTCTGTCTGGTGAAATAATACAGATAATCAGTGATATAATTAGGTATTTACAGTGGAGGGAAATGCTGCCCAAAGGGATATTTGAAAGTTAGCTCAATCTGGACTGTTTGGAAATCATACCTTGATTTTTTTTAGATAATTTCAGGTGGTATATATTTCTACTTTAATCATTGTAACAGGTCGTTAAGAATCTTGTCTACCTTTCCAAAGTGGTCACTTTAATGGATAAATCGGATATCTCGAAATCCAATAAAGAAGATAATATTTCAAGTGACGAAGAAACTGTTTTCTCACAAGAAGAGCTACCTGGAAAAAGACGACGCCTGTTAGTGCCATCTGTGGAATGGGCTCTAGATAAGATGTGTCGCTTAGCAACTTATGAAGCTGCCAAACAACCAAAATCAACATTCAAGGTAATCATAGCATTGGTCATTGTTTGAATGTGTTTTGCCACTTCCTGTTTTGCCACTTCCTGTTTTGCCACTTCCTTTCATATTTTACGTTAACATACCTAACATTGTAGATAGCCAGCGCATTAATTTAAGCTATAGGATCTGTAACGAATTGGCCTATCATTTGCAGACTGGAGGATAGTAGACATCAGTTTACAAGCCAGGTCGATACATCGTATTTGATACATTGTCACGAACCTGGTTCCCTGAAGGCCAGCACAAAATCAGAAGCCAATCTTATGATGATTATTTTCTTATTCAAAATTTATTATTTTTGAATTTCATATTTTTATGTTTTAAAATTCATGCGTCTTGCTTCAAAGTAAGTTCTGAAATGTTACGATCAATTCTTCAAAAATATGAAGCATTATAAATTCAATCCCAGAAGGTTTACAACCGAACAACACAGTTCCCGGAAGATCAAAACTTGGGTGATACCCTGCACTCTTCTATTTTTAGATAAATGTCTGTAATTGCAAGAACCGTCCCTTACTGGATTGTTCGTGAAGTTATCTTGCACTCTTAGGCCGTCTAAGGCAAACACTCTGGTGTTCTTATTGAAAACTTATGAAAAATAATACAATCATCTCATATACTTACATTCGTCATTATCTGTTATACAGTATGATTAAATATTTACTGAATCCATCAAATTAACAAATTAAATATTTAAATGTGGCATTTATACAATAAAAAAGTAAATGACAATAAATAACTTTTTTTTAATTTGTAATATTACAAAGATATAATTTCAAATTTTAAAACTTGAAAAGCAAATTACAAATGTCTATATATGTACATATTTCAAACTAAAATTAATAAATATTAAATCTAATTAGAAATAACATCCTACTAATCTAAATTTGAGCGTTTTGATTAAAATAAAAGAATTCTTCAAGTGGTTGACCATGCTTCGATGTTCCCATAATACTTGTTGTTGTTGCATGAATAACTATATAAGAATTTATATTATTTAAAGAGTTCAAATATCTCCTGTTGGAATAAACATGATGATGATACAGATGGAAATAATGCAGTCGTCGTCGTGCTTTCGATTGTCTTGCTTTCAGGCTAGCCTAGCTCCACAAGGCCCACTATTCCGCTACGTACATTCGCTCATCTGGAGTAAAGTACAGGGGCATGTGGAACAGGTCTACTTGCAGGCATGATCGAGTTCATCGAGAAAGCTGATTACCTTTCCTTGTTGTCTACAAACTGTGAAACAAAGGAAATCCACCATAAGCCATTGTTTTCTAATCGTATAATGATTTGCTGCTGATGTTACAGTTGTATTGATATTATTTTATTCTTACAGCGAATGTCTGTTTTTAAATATATTGCTGCACTGACAGTTGATCTGAGTGATGACGAAAGGAATACAAACCTCGTTCGGATGCTTGGTCCTCTACATCGTGAGGTTGGTCTTGCAGCTTCAGGTAAAGCCCCGGCCAAATGACTTTTTATTTCGCCAACATTGTTGAATTCAACAAAATCCGATGAATGTTGAGAAAATAAAAAGTCATTTGGCCACCCTCAACTTTTCTGATTTTGTTGGCTGATGTTGAATTTCGATTTTGAATACATTCAAAAATTTCCTCAACATTCGTCAGATTTTGTTGAGTTCTATTGTTCTCTACCGATGTTGGCGAAGTGGCCAAATGACTTTTTATTTCCTCAACATTGTTGAGCTTTGTTGAAAATATGAACCTTCCTCTGATTGGTCAACAATGACGTAGCCTGTCTGAGGATTGGTGGGCTCGATTGACTAGCTTCCAAGCCTCAAAATATCATCCGTTGTTGACGAAATTGAACTCAACAAAATCCGATGAATGTTGGCGAAAATAAAAAGTCATTTGGCCACCCTCAAGATGTTGACGAAAATGGACTCAACAAAATCCGATGAATGTTGGCGAAATAAAAAAAGTCATTTGGCCAGGGCTTAAGGCTTCTAAAAAGTTTTTTAATGGTAAACTTGTTTGAAAAGTTTGGAATCTAGAACCAGATTTTTCGTGCCTCATTTCTTTCAAGATAACAACAAAAGTTGGATAAAAAATACAACTACGAAATTTCTCCGCACATGCGCACTTGTAAAAGCGTGCTTGACCCAGGCCACAATTTTAAAGGCTCCTTTCTTAACGACCAAAAATGATGACACCATCTAAATAAATGGCTCTGACAGAACAATGCAAAGGCTGTTTGCCTTTTCAAACACTTTACATTTGAAAGTTTTGATTCTTGCAAGAATATGTTACTTGTTTCACTTGTTTTCAGCCAAAATTTTCTTGGTTTTGAGCAAATATGTCTTGTTTTGAGCAAAAAGAACGGCATGTCCAATTTTGAGCATTTTCAAGCAATATACATGGGCTTTGAAGACAAAAACGCTTAAATGTTGGACATGTACCATCTATTTTGCTTGAAACAAAACATTTTTCTTCCAAACAAGAAATGTTTTGCTCGAAACAATCGGAAAAACTTATTACAATTCTTGCAAGAGTTAAGCTTTTCTTGTGTAAAGTTAAATTAACGTTTAGCGTTTGATGTATAAGATTCTAAAAAGCTTTGTAACTGCCAACGGGGTTTGCATTTCAATAACTTTGTATGAAATGATCGTATTGTCTTGAAAAATTCACAACATTTTTGTAATATACTTTTGTACTATCACAGGCGGGGGTGGAGAAGATACGCCATTACAATTATTTGCTCGTGAAGTTTTGAATTTGATCAAAACAACAATTGGTAAAGATTCATTTTCAATGGCTTATGCACAGCTGCAAATCAAAGTTTCTCATCTTAAAGAAAATAGGAAACGAAAATTGGCTATTGATGTAAGTGTTTTAACATGTTGTATAGAAATAATGGGTGTATATATATATATGAATAGAATAAAATAGAAAGAAAACAGTCATTTTTTGACTTTTGTATTATCGGAAACAGGTGTTAGTTGTCTTATGGTTGAATTATGTGGGGATATTTCAAAATGATAATAAATATGGGATCATAATGTCTTGAAAATAATCAATTACTGTGAATGCATTGATATATAGTAACTACTAACAATAGAGAGTAATTAGTACTCAAAACACTCCAATCATTGGATAATGCTTTTCGTAATTCAAAGTTCGAAAGACTTTGCAGTTCAACAATGTGTGTTTGTAGTTCGATGACAGCAAGTAGACCATGTGCGGGGTAAAAAATACGATGTAATTTTTTTACATCGATTTGAGAAGCTGTCAAGAATACTATCGAACCAAATTAAGGTAAACGTTTGGTGTTCAAAATTTCAATAATGTATATGGTTCAAAAATATACCTAGCCAATTTCGTGATTGTTTTCTCTCGATGTTGAAGTCTGAGATTCTTACTCCGTACGGCTGTGGAACAAATAAGTATAATAACGCATTAAAGGCATAAAATTGACCTTCGGCCTTTGTGCTCAGTCTTCGACATGGTTCGTGATGCACTGACCCATTGCATTGGTCTTGTTGCTTGTCAAATAGTCACTTTTTAACTTTGAGCCTGTAAGGTGCGATGGTCAGTTTTATAAACGCTGTTTTCATGTGTGGCTGTTAGGTTGAAATTCTCAAACGTGAAAATCTTTCTTATCATAATAAAATAATTTTGTTTTTCAGGCGGTTAATAACCCTCAAAAAGCAATTATACGAAAACAGCATCGTAATGTTGCGAAGAGAATTCAAAGAAAACGAAAATTGATTGATGTTAAACCGATTCTTGCTATTAATAAAAAACCACCACGTGTCATTCATTAAGATATATAAGTATGCTATTTAAAATATTTTATACAGGATTTTATAATTACATAAATATAAGTAATAACTTATTTTTATCCTTATTAAAAGTTGCTTATTAATTATACAATATTACATTCTATATCGTAATTATGATAATTTATTCATATGCAGATGATTTATGTTTAATTTATAATTCTTTGTGATGTGTTTTGGTCTTTTTATTCTACAAACTAAAAAGCAAAATAATATAATTGGCATTTTATATAAATATAATGTTTTGTTAAAATATTTTCAAGACGAAACATATATATTGTATCTGAATGTTTTTTCAAGGAGTTAATTAAGGTCTTTTGAATCGATAGGAAAATTTTGGAATTTAAATAATTATTAATATACTATCAGATAGAATTCATTTTAAAATATTTCGAGGAAAATTTATCAAAATGCGTTTTTCGTGATATGCAAAGTCCATTGTTTTTCAACGTTTGATTCCATTTAAAATATGACTATTAAGTGATTATAAACAACTTTTGCCAAATCCAAATGTTATTGAAGGATTTTAACAAGTTACATTTGTAAGCAATACAAACTTTTCGTTTGCATTTCTAGAATTAATTAATGAAGTAGCAGACGTAAAATAGTTCAATCCTGGCAGATTTCAGTCTTTTTTGAATCCTTAATATTTTTGTGTTTAAAATATGTTATGATATGATATGGCATTTCTTTCAGAATTTTAGGTATTATGATAATGGCTAGATGGTGGGGCCTACAGTATTATATAGGCCTAGGACAATTATGATAATGGCTAGATGGTGGGGCCCACAGTATTATATAGGCCTAGGACAATTATGATAATGGCTAGATGGTGGGGCCTACAGTATTATATAGGCCTAGGATCTTGGTCCTATCCCACAAACATTTGGGGCACAGCAAAATATTGTTCTTAAAATAGAAAAGTTTAAAATGATAAAATGTTATCTATATACTACCTCATATAATTCATTCTCTTCTTCGTTATTTTCTGTCATTTCATAATCCAGCCATAAATTGGAATCGATTTTATTATTATCATTTTGATTTTTCTTTCCAACTTTCTTTACTTCATTTTTATGCTTCATAAAACGTTGAATTTGTTTCTTGTTTAAATTATCATAAGCTCCAGGGATGTACTCCTTTCCAATTCTAAAGTAAGCATTTGTTAGAACTAAAGCTGCTAATGTAAGATTTAATAAGAGAATGAACGTGCAAGAGTTCATTTTGAGCTAATCAATTTGCAATATAGTCTTTCCTCCTCTTTTAGCTTCGTATTTGTCCTTCAAGAATATAAAAAATATTATCATTAGCCAAATAATACATTAAAGGTCGGATACAAATAATTTAGCTCCCTAAAACGAATTCTACAGCTGCTATAGCAACTTATATAGATCTAATGTCATGGTGCTTCATGAAATTTGTAGATCGGCTTTAAGGCTCAAAATGACTTGTTGTTTCCCCGATGTTTATTTGTATAGTTTTGTTGGCCTTGATTCATAAACATGTCTTTTCGAATCAATATAATTCAATGAAAAAAATCTATCATTTGCGTGTTTTTGGAAATCTATACTTTATCGCTTATTGTTTATCCATAAACAATTAAGAAATTACTGCATTCTGATTGGCTATTGGAGACCAAGGATATAAGATTCCATAACCCGGGTTCCATAAATAATGTACAATTTCTAATGCATAATTTCTATAGTCGTTATATAAAAATCCGAAGTACCATATACTATATTTTGTAAATACATTTTTTTTAAATCAATGTTTAGTTCTGAAGAAATGCATAATCATTTTTCAGGCTTTCTGGCAGCATTTAAAATTAAATGTATTCATTGATAAGAAAATAGTTTTGTATAATACGAAGAGTTGCACTTTATAGAAAAACAAATATTCCATTACAGTCTCACTGTAACAAGATAGAAATACTCCTTTATTCTATATACACAGCTATAGAAAAGTAAAATAATTGATTATAGCAATTAAATTCTTCAAATTGTTATCAAAAATACATTTTAATCACATCAAAATAATACTTACGTATTTTATTAAGTGCCTCTATGATACCTTTCCTGCCTATATCTTGCCACAACTATATATGTATATACTTTACTCAAGGTATTCTACTTAGTTCTTCACCTCTTTTTGTTCAATAGAATTGATCAAATTCTATGTTCGATACTCAATATTTTGAAGTGCTAACTAATTCATGACTTTATATATTTATTGAAAGCAATAAACTGACAGGTGAGACATTGTTTTTGTGTGAATACATAACACTCGAATATTAGAAGTAACATATATTTTGAATTAATTAATGAATGATCAATTGATTTTTAATAATAACATTGAGTTTGTTTTGTTCAAGAAAAAGATACCGCTTGTAGGAACAAACATCCAGACTGTCTGTTAAAAAAGGGTGTGTGAGAATTATTGTTAGTTTTCTTCGTGAGAATGTAATAAGTTATTGCAGCTGCAAGGCACTCTGCTTTGAGATAAAATATTTAAAACTGGTGTGACCATGAGACCCGGGGGTGAGGGGATGCCAGACGGAGATGCACTATACATCGTATAATACACGGTAAAATAATATAATAGTAATATAATAATGTTAATAGTAGTGTTTTCCACATCAGTTCTTGGTATAGTGCTCAATAAAATTAATCAGAGCTAGTTGAAATAAATCGCCTGATGATCACCTTCTGATGTGAAACTTGAGGTAGCGGAAATCTAGCATGTTTCATTTTTAACTCTCATTCTATTGAACGGGATACTTTTTCAACTTTGTGTGGAACTTTAAATATGCATATCGAATATGGCTTGTCTCTTCAACAAGCAATTACGTTATTGAGTTATTATATTTACTATTCATTTTGTTACTTAACTCTTCAATGTCAGTTTCCTGTTAGATATCTGCAGAGTAGCTTTGAAATAATTAAGGTTTTTTCATAATATTTTGTCGTTTTTCTCATTCGATAGAGGCATTTCTCTATATATGTAAAGTGTCAGATGCATATATATATATATATATAGCTTATTTACTTACATGAGTATCTGTAACTTATCTGTAACTTATATGTTATGTATGTTTGTATATAATTTTACGTTACTTACATCGTTTTTGAGCATGAGAAATATTACATGGTTACGATGAACGAGCGTAAACAATTCACCAAAATTAAGTTCAACCATAATATTACAGCGCTTTAAATTTCTGCATTTTATGATATATGATATGATATATTTGTGAAATTGATTGGCAAATAAAGGACACATTACATTATGTAAGTGTCGCCTTAAGTGTCGTATTTTATGCTGTTGCATAATTTGAGTTTCAAAAGCTGCTGTCATTTATCATGGCTAGGAAATAGCATAAAATTAGAAGAATAGAACAACAACTATGAATTTACAATATTGTCATAATTGAAGCGGTCAGTATATAGGTGCTTTTATCGGTGTTTGTCTTTACATTTCAAGGTTATGGGGGTCTTTGCATTTTCCAAAGGTGACACGCCCACAGTCAATCTTAATTAGGAAGCTACTCCCACTCCTATGGGCAATGGAGTTTAATTTTGATGCCAATAAAAATGTAGCATTATACTCGATTTAAACAAATAATTCTAAGGTCAAAGAACGCCTTTTGAATTTTAAATTTTAATTGTTTGATAAATTTAAGCATGGGAGTATCACTAAATTATCAAAATTATTATTAATTATTTAACGCCATACATGCTTTATCAACGTGGTTCTTCATTTTTGGTCAATATCGACTGTTCGAATTCCCCCACGTCATCTCAGCCTTGACTTTATCTAAAACATCAAATGAGTAATATCTAAGGATGGCGGATGGAATGGTCCAGAGGGAATTGTATTGTGATTAGCTGCGGCGCATTGTTGCGTATTGACAATCGAGACCTATCTGACATGAAATCTGATGAAATTGATCTGCAGTGTCTCAACTGAGATCATTAAGGGGGCATTTAACATCAATTGCTCTCTGGCAAAAAGAGCAATAAAGGATTTCTGTTGAAATAGTTCTGCTAATTTGACCAAAACGTACATAAACAATTTGTCAATTTTATCGTAATATTAATACAATTAAAACAATATTAACGTAAATTTTTAAACCTTGACACCAAATTTTCCAAGCCTGTTTCAATTCAAGGACCATAAAACCAAAGAAAACTATTTCAAAGAAATCAGATTAACATAGAGCAAAAGCCGTGCCAAGGATATTTTCAAAACATGCTAGTTTGGTTACAACGGATTTGGCTAGAACTGTTTTTTCTATTCTTACATATGTAACTGTTGCGTTTTTTCATAACGCCACTTTTTCCCAACCAAATTGACCTTAAACATGGCATTTTTGAGATTCTCGTGTCACACTTTTTGAATCCAAAAAGGAACGATATTATTTACGGCCAGAGATAGTTTATTCCACGTTTTAATTAGTATGCTTGACTTTGTGGATAGAATCTCTAAATGTTTTAAAGACATAGAATTGACCACCGTCGCTTGCTCAAAATTGAAAAGTGTATACTATAAGAAGAATACTCTTGAATATGTCTACGTGTCATTGTCATGTGACAATGACGTCATACTATTTGATTACTACAGCCGCCAGTCAGTTTAATTAAACAGTAGTTCATCTATTATAGACTTTATTTTTGAGGTACTGTTCGTCGAAATGAATATTCAACTGTTCCTTTGGCATAATGCTGCAAAAAGAAATATGATTGAAACCTCAGTCTGTAGGAAGGTATAAAAATCATTTTAAAATGAGATAATTATACCGTCAACATTTATTTATGACAGAATTTAAAAATAATAGGTTTTCGATTAGAAAAAGTATTACAACAATTATTATGTAATTACTGTACAAAGTTAAGTGAATGATGTCATTGCAGTTGTCATGGTTATTTACGGTTCTTTATTAATCTCATTATCATTCCGTATTTGAGATTACGGCGGCCATTTGAAGGAGGAAGAGGTTTTTCCATGGCTTCAAGTTCCATCAAAAGTTCTAAAAATGGAAAACGTCAACATTTAGACTATACTGTATATGTGTTATTAATCAAGATAAAAACATGACTTAATATCATTCAATGGATCAACCAACCACTCAAGCATGATCTAACCAAGGATATTTATAGAACTTTTTTCTGCAGCTAATTTCGGATGTCAGTCATTTATAACGACAAGGGCGAGTTACTTGCAGGGTGACTAAAAATTTCACACCCCGATTAAATTGCCCTCTCTTCAAGGGAACTTTTTTACTCCCTTCCCAAAGTAGTCCAACCAGAAAGTTTGTTTGCTACGTGATCGTCGTCTACCTAGATACACACGGCTGTCATTAGCAGAGGGCACGCCCCATATCGAAAGCTCGCACAGGTAGAGCGCAAACGTATCACTCTGAAGACTGAAGTGGACTTTTATTTGACATTCCAAGTATTCCTCTCACAATATTTGCTATAAACCGGTGATTAATGTTGAGGACGAAATGTCTAGCGTCTTTTTCTCGGCCGTTGCCTAGATACAGTTATGCTTAATGGACAGATGAATAAACATTAAATTCTCATTTGAATTGCATAACCGAAACGCATCGAAACAAATCTGTACTAATATGTCACCAATCAAGGAGAGAAATTCTAAATATCATTGAGACAAGTACTGTACGGTAATTGTAGGACCTAATAGTTTGTTAATGGTTAAATAACATGAATATATAGATACACACGACTGTCATTAGCAGAGGGCACGCCCCATATCGAAAGCTCGCACAGGTAGAGCGCAAACGTATCACTCTGAAGACTGAAGTGGACTTTTATTTGACATTCCAAGTATTCCTCTCACAATATTTGCTATATCATTGCACGATAAATTCCCGGGATAAATTACAACTATTTCATGATGAATTATGCTATAAAAATCACTTTGAAATAATAAATTTCTTCCACAAAAAGCACCTCGTCAACGGAGACTCTTGTGAACAAATTTCTTCCACGCCATCATGTAATTCACAGGATGTTTATAAACAACTTTTGAGAACGGTTCCCTGTCCATAACCAGACAATTTTGAAAGCGTGCGCATGCAAATGAATCGAAATGAATGCGCGCTCAAACGCATGGCACTCTCCAAAGAGATCTATAGATAATTTAGGAATTTACGTTTGATGCACTGCTAACCTCAATGAAACTAGAGGCAATCGATTAGTACTAATTAGTTCTAATCAATTTAAAATCTTATTCTTAACATAATTAAATTCTTACTTCTGATTTGGTTCATTTCTGCTTCATTTAAATCCACGTTAATTTCGTCGTCGTTTACTTTACTACGCCAAAGAACAGAAAGCGTCTTAGCGGATTCCATTAAATCCATTTTAGCTTCCTTCTTTGAATCCACGTTATTTTCTTCCTCATTTACGTCGCTACGCCAAGGCCTAGCAACATTAGGTGCAGACATACAATATTTGACCACTATAGACGTAAGCAGAAACAAAGTTACAATTAGCTTCATCTTTTCAACTGAACGTCGGTATACAGTAACCGTATATTAAGAGGTCATCCAAGGCTCTTTTTGTGAAACTTATGGGTGTACTAGCTGTAAGCCAAAAAGCATGTGATATCATGATATTGTGATACCGTGATTATAGTAATACTGGATTTCACGTGAAGCTCTATAGGGCATAATTGGTTGTTGTTGTTGTTTGAACATACAAGCCGGTTTCAGGATGAAGAGAAAGCAACTGAGCAAATTAGTGCATTGAACATCTGTATTGCAGCTTGTCATAAAAGGAACAAAGAACTATTTATAGTATTTTTTGGCATAGCAGAAGACATCCCTCACAGCAATCATGTCGATGTACGTCAAACGCAGAAGCCAGCCCCCATTAAAACCAGAATTAATGGATTTACTGATCCATTTAAAGTCATCTCTGCCTCTCTGCCTGGTGTATTTCAGTGTGACACCTAATTAGCATCTCAATATTCATATTGGTCATGGACTACCTGTATCAAGATCACTGCCTTTGGCCAAGACTATGAAAAAGCTAATAATATTATGTTACATTTACGTAAATGTTCCAACTAAGCTGTAATTAACATTTTCAATAATTGAACAGCACAAATCTAAAAACAGTTTCTCCGGCAGTTTTTTTTGGTAATTTTAGATTTTCTCGTTTGGATGCAAGAAAAATATGAAGGACAATGGTATTTAAGAGTAAGATACTATTGTATTCCGGGACTGAAATCTATTTATACATGTTGTTCTTGTGTTTTTGCTTTGCAAATTGCAACCTTGTCAAAAGGCCACCTCTTGCAAGTCGATGGGGGCATGTAGACATGTTCCCCAGCAATAAACCCCATTCAGACAAATTGATCACGTGACATTGCTGTTGTCCTCGTTGACGTGTTTCTTCTTTTTATGGATTTTCAAACATGGCGGAGTTGAAAGTACCACATAAAGATCTTACGGCCGTTTTTAAACGGCTTAAAAGTGTCGCAGACAATAAGGTATACAAATTATTTTACAACTATCAAAATATAAGTACAGTATATATTTTCTTAGGTTTAAGTTTTATAGTATGTATTTTTTTTAAATTTCTGTAGATGTGTTTTGACTGCCGAGCTTCAAATCCAACATGGGCTTCTGTAACATATGGTGTCTTCCTATGTATTGATTGTTCAGCCGTTCATCGATCTCTTGGTGTCCATCTAAGTTTTATAAGGTAGGACAAACGTCTTATATATATAGTTCGTATATTTTATTCCTATGAGATTTAATATCAACCAAGTTTTGTTGATTTTGTTTTCGGGTGTTACAAATTGGCTTTTGATTTTATCAATATCGTTTTCGGAAATCATTTTAATGTCATTACTTTTAATGCAATTATACAAATATCATGTAAATATCTCTTCCACTGTTTAACCAGTCTTGTTATTAGTGGTTTAGTGTTACTGTTTCTGCTAATTTCAACAAACCCGCAGAACAGGTTACAGAACCCGTCTATCATATCATCATCATCATTGTGTTGTCTGTCATTCTGCCAACGCTTTCCATAGTCCTACACTCACAAAGACGTATAGCCAGCCATATAATCGAATTGATACAAGATTCAATGACATATTAGACCTACAGTCAACTAGTTAACTTGATGAATATATAATATGTATAGAATATATTCCCCGCGCAATTTTCTTTAATTGGTACTAAACCTTCTTTAAAATGCAAAATATCATCCACTCATTCGCGCAACAATGCAGTCAGGTAATTTGTAGCCTATTATTAACCTGATAAATTAGGATATTGTAGCCTATAAATAAAATAAATCCGTTTAGTTTAGGAAACACATTAGCGCCGGACATATACTTATCACTAGATGTACATCTATATCCAGGTTTATCATATCCGGGGTGGTTGGTTAATTGGTTAATATTTTTTTGTGTGTGTGAGTCCAAGACCCTGTGGGTCGAAGTCCAACGCCCTAACCACTGCACTAAGGACCAACTACTTCAAAGATATTTATTAATTGAACTTTCCATTGACTTATCAGATCTACATGGAAGGAAAATAATATATATTACCGACCTATATTCTTTGACCTAATAAATCAATAGATGATTAGAAATACCAATGAACCTTCTTATTTATGTTCATACATAGTATGCCAACCCTATTTATATAAACTGCTCCAATCCATCCAAAATTGCTCTTTAAACCAATCACGGCTTGGCAAAAATATAGACAACTTTATAACAATTTATAGGCCTATATTACAATGAAACTGTTAATAACATTCACTTTTATAACTGACTGCTGTTTATTACGTGCTGAGTATTTGACTGACATTCCTGGCAACATTTAGTATCTTTCCTCTTATAAATCATTAGCTAAAACGGCATACTCTTTGAAAGTTCCTACTAGAGGAGGTGCCGTTATAGACATTCTCTACTGTAGCCTATATTCGTTATCTGATTGGTAATCTGTTATTATTCTGATTTCAGATCTATACAGCTTGATACTAGTTGGACGTGGTCGCAGTTACGAGCAATGCAAGTCGGGGGTAATGCCAAAGCTGTGAGTATATCATCATTTGTTGATACTCGTTATGTTTTGGTACACAAAGCCTAATTCCAAAGTGTTCACAAAAACGGCACAAAGTCAACAACTATTGTAGAGCTTATCGGAGCGATAACTCAGCTGCGCATCAATCCACGGTGTTCAGTTTAATTAATATTATTCTTTCCATGACGATAGAAATGAAACTTTCGTGTTTCTGTCAATTTGCAACTACACTTGATGCAGAAAATTGGAAATAGTTTGTTTCATGAGTGTCACCAACTTCTTCCACTTTTAATGTATGTAGCCAGGGTCCCACAAACTATTTTGCCTACCTGAAACCTGGATTTATGTTTAAAAATTTTCGTAAAATGTTTCCCAGAAAAAACGATTGAAATATCAACAATTTCCAATTTCGCGTGGCCATGGTAACACAGAGAATTTTATGAGAAAATATTTTAGCAATATGTCTTGGCATTCATGCAAAATGTTTCTTTTAAAATTCTTGACAATTTTGACATTGGGAATAACAAAAAACAGTTTCTGGGTAAATTGAATAGCCTTCTCTGCAAAAAAAGTTTTGCATTTGTTGTTTTTCTGAGATCAAGTAAGTCAAACTGTGAACTGTATGATCATTCATGGGAGGTTTGATGAAGGTGTCTCTTCACAACTTTGTAAGGAACAATTAAACAAACTTTGGAAAGAATCAGACATTTTATTGTTAACATTTGAATTATTTTACTTTGAAGGCATTCAAATGAGAAAAGTATTCAAAATAATAGATAAAAACAACGAATAAAGGAGAGAAATGTTCACAATAAACTCTTCAAGCATGATTGAAAACAAATTACTCCTTCAGAAAATTGTTTTTCAACCTCATTCCCGAAAGATAGCAAATTAAAATTGAAAGGGAAATTTGATTTTCTTCGGAATTTCGTCTAACCTCCCGGAAACCTAGTTGCTGGGTTACTGGGTTTTGCTGGACCCTGTGTGTAGCCTATCTTCTGGGAAGAAATTAACACATTTTGAATGCTACTATTTGCTAAGCAATGAGTCTCATTCCTCCCACAATGTTTTTGTTTACTTCTGATTAACTTTGAACATCACCTAGTAAGTTGAGTACGGTACGTCAGTGTCATGTTGAGAATTATCGATGATAATTTCATTGCTATCACATATTAAGAAAAGTTAGTCCGCTCTTCACAGATCTAAAACGGAGGGTGCTCTGGGCAGCTTGATATTCACATAGCAGTATTCATACAGATTCCCATAAATAATTTGACGCGCTGATGTATCTTTGTAAACAAAATATATGTGTTGTCGCTGTATAGCTCAGGTGACCGTTATACAGAGGTAGACAAATTGGCCACTATAGTCAGGTGGCCTTTATATAGATTCAAATAAGGTTGATTTATTAGAAAATACTATTTTAGACATTTCTAGAGTGACCATTACACAACCAAAGAATGTGTCTTTCCTGACCTTCTCATTATTATTATTATTTACGCTCTGATATTCACTAGCATTGAGCACTATCCAATTGCCAATATTGAGTTTGATATTTCTAATATTATTATTATATGAAACGGTCACCTCTATACATCAACCACCTGTATATAGTGTGCAGATCAAGGATATTCACTAGCATTGAGCACTATCCAATTGCCAATATTGAGTTTGATATTTCTAATATTATTATTATATGAAGCGGTCACCTCTATACATCAGCCACCTGTATATAGTGTGCCTTTCAAGGATATTCACTAGCATTGAGCACTATCCAATTGCCAATATTGAGTTTGATATTTCTAATATTATTATTATATGAAGCGGTCACCTCTATACATCAGCCACCTGTATATAGTGTGCCTTTCAAGGATATTCACTAGCATTGAGCACTATCCAATTGCCAATATTGAGTTTGATATTTCTAATATTATTATTATATGAAGCGGTCACCTCTATACATCAGCCACCTGTATATAGTGTGCCTTTCAAGGATATTCACTAGCATTGAGCACTATCCAATTGCCAATATTGAGTTTGATATTTCTAATATTATTATTATATGAAGCGGTCACCTCTATACATCAGCCACCTGTATATAGTGTGCCTTTCAAGGATTGCTATTTTGATATGTTTTTATCTTCTCCTTTTAGAATGCTTTCTTCAGGCAACATAATTTATCAACAAGTGATTCCAAAGCAAAATATAACAGGTAAAGAGAAGTTGAATGTAATCAAGCAGGGTGTCACACTTCTAGGAACCGTTCACAATACTGTACATCAGTGATATTTGTTTATTTGTTTATTTGTTTATTTGTTTGTATTATGTTTATCTACTTTAAGCTAACTGGTATAGCAATTGAAAGTAAAGTGGTATATTACAATTATAGTTTGCTATTTCAATGGGCTACCTACATGGCTGGCTGATCTCGAGTGAAACCTTTCGAAAAGATTGGATTTGTTTCGTTACAAAAAGATAAACTTTTAAATAGAAACGAAACCTCTGCTATAGCTTGATTTTAAAATTAGGGGTTGTAAAGATACCATTTACAACAAATGCTTTGTTGAAATATGAACATACGGTTTTAGAACTCTCTTTTATGTGTTTAGTGATTAAAGGGTTACCACATACTTGCCATGTTTGTATTCATATTTACTAAACGAGAAAATGTTGGGAGACACGAGTGAAGCGCTAAAAAATCACGAGCTCCGAGCGAGTGATTTTTAGCTTCCCGAGTGTCTCCCAACATTTTCGAGTTTAGTAAATATGAATACAAACATTTGCAAGCATGTGGTAACCCTTTTCTAAAATAAAACAAATGTCGGAATCTCATTCGACGGCGAATTTTCAATTCATGAATTCACAATTTAAAATTCAATTTCAATTCATAAACCAAGCATGAAGAGAATCCCACAACAAGATAGATTTTGTCGAATAAAGTAAGACATATACAAGAACGTCTGTAATATAAGTGGTACAATAGTTCTTTAGCAAATTAATGCAGTCATTGTTATTTAAATTTTAGGTTTACCTTGAAACAGCGTAGCCTATAATTGTCTTTCATTCTGTGTTTTTATTTTGCATGTTACACGACCAATAACTCATTTACCACGCTTTTCGATAAATAAAAACATCTTGAGCTAAATGTCGTTTTGTAAATCGTAGCCATTATTGAGATATTTATTGGATTGCTATCAAAAAGTTATAAATTCTGTATTTTATCACAGATCAAACTTTTTCAAGCTTGCGGTTTCTCCCGGTTTTCGGAGCCATGTTTTACCCTAGGATTTCATGCACGCTCTTTCGACCAATCAGATCGCAGAAAACCTTTGTGATATTTTAGAAATTTATTTTACACAATCTTGTGAGGCACTCTTGGATTAACACTAGACAACGCTCTATTAAGCTATTGGCACACAGTTTCCTATGAGCTATTGATAATTGGCACAAAAGGAGAGAAGAAGAAGGCATCAGAAAGTCACAAGAAGCAGTGTCGAATGAATTTTGCCTTCTAAAATTTCTCCTGAAGTGACAAGAATGCGTCAAATATCAATAGCACATATAAAACTGTGCGCCAATTGCTTTGTATAATAACTAGCACACTTTTATAAACGTTTATATTACTTTCTTATTATTATTAATATTACATAAGGATGATGACTGAGTCAAAGAAAACACATTCTTAATTTCTGTTACTATAATTTCACGCAGTGTGCGATCATCAGACAGTTGATACTCAACAGATGTGTTTTCTTTGACTCAGTCACCATCCTTATGTACTACAGCTCTGCCAATGTTTAATCGGTATTGAGCACTATCACATCTGACGGTAGATAAATCTATCTTTATTATTATATTATTAATATTATTATTATTGCAGTCGTGTGGCATCGATGTATCGCGAAAAGATCCAATCATTAACACACAAGGCAATGCAGCAATATGGTACTGATACGGTAAGTTGGAATACCAAGTATATTATAAATTCTGGACCAAACACATACACAGACTTTCGCTTTTATTTATTTTGCATTATCAATTCCACAATGATATCCAGTGAAACATGTATATAACAGCCATCTTTGAGAGGTAGATAAATTGGCCATTGCATACAGGTGGCCTTTGTATGCAGGGTTGATTCAATAGAAAATATTATTTTTGGCATTGCAAGAGTGATCACTATAGACTGGTGGTGGCTGAAACAATGCACCGAAATATTTCCGGTTTTTTGGTCTCTTGGCCGAAATTTCGGTTCGGCCAAAATTTGACCTTCAGTTTCTGCTTTTTCGGTTATTCTGGCCAGTTTTTATGAACTAGTAAAATGTAGCCAATAATCATATTTGGTTATCTAAATCAAGATAATGTTCGATTCTATATTTCTTCCAATGCACCATAATGTCTTCGATAGGATAATAACAAGGATTTTCACTGATTGCAGCCAATATCAAGTTTTGCCTCATGTTCAAGTCTTCGTCGCTTTTGAAAATTTACCTAACCATTTGCTCAAAAATTCCGGCCATGATTATTTTTTGTAAAATTAAAGTATTGATGTGAAGAAACATGTGGATTAATTTAATTTTTGTATTTATTGTTCTCAGTGATAACAAATGTTATTCATAATGGATTTCTTTACAAGGCAAAAGAAAATAATACTTTTTAGTTCCGCAAATACAAATTGTGTAGGTTTTCGCTGTTTCTCAGTCAATTTGGCATCTTAAGGGCAGGATTACCTTTCGAAACCAGATTGTTTTTAAATTTAGGCATTTTGAGATTTTAAGATATTTCTGTGGTTTAATATCGCTACTTTTTGTTGGTTTTGTGTTTGTCCTAATTTGTTTTCAAGGTAAAGTATTGATTTCAAATTACCTTGTCTGGGGATTTTTCGTTCTTTCCGTAAAATTTTTAGGCTACACTTTAATATTAATTTTCTATATTTGTTAATATTTTGAGAAATTCTATAGACATTTCTTTCAATAGCTAGTAGTTTTATATTTAATATTAGAATTAAAGTAAAAGACTAGGCGTTGTCTCCGTTACTCAGAGTTTGGTGCGATAGCAACGTCTAGTCTAATCTTTGACTTTATTTCTATACTGCTCTGCATATCCGCATCGAGCACTCTATTGATGTTTTGCCAACAATGAAGTTATTAAATGAGTGAATAATTCTTATTTTATACTTCATAGCTCAATTATATGCGATAAAAAATAACACAGAGGTTTAAAATATCTTGAATTTATCTTTATTTCATCTTCAGGCAGGTCAGAAAAATATTATTAATAATTTTACATACGGTGAAACCTGTATATAACGGCCAGCTACGAGAGGTAGATAAATTGACCACTATAGACAGGTGGCCTTTATATACAGGTTTGATTCAATAGAAAATGCTAATTAGACATTGGAAGAGTGACCACTATAGACAGGTGGCCGCTGTATAGAGGTGACCGTTATAACACGTTTGACTGTAGTATTTATTATGAATAGCTAATTTGCTAAGATGTAAAGTTATGTAGCATCTCATTATTTTGTATTGTTTCCGTAAAATATGTTTTCTAATGTTAAATGTGTAGAAATATTTCAATGTATTATTAACTATTATCCAAATTAGCTATTCATTATTAATACCATGTAAAATTATTAATCATTCTCTTTCTGACCTGCCTGAAGATGAAATATAGATTATTTTGAAATATTTCAAACCTCTGTGGTATTTTTCATTGCATATCATTAGTATGAAGCATAACGTTATTATATTAATATTATATAATAAAATTTATGTTTATCTAATAGCAGATAATATAGGGCTCTATGTCTTCATTTGACAGAGCGGTAAATGATAATAATATAGGGCGAAAGAGTCAAAGAATACACATCTGAAGGTCTGAAGATCGCTGTGAAAAGCACGAAACTTGAGTAACAGTAAAGAATGTGTTATTATTATCATATATTTAATATTATGTTTTATTACAGTTGATGTTTCAGCATAGCCATAATGCACCCACCACACCAGACGCAAAGGAAGTTGATTTTTTCAATGAAGAACATCATACTACGCCTATCATTCCAACAACAACAACAACAACCTCTGTTTCAGGTAAAATTATATTTAATCATCATTTAAAAGGTCAAACAAGACCAGCAGCCTTTGTATGGAACTTTTTGAAATCTGATCTTGTAGCTTTTTTATTTACGTCATGTTATTTCAGTGAGTTGATGATATTTGAACTGTGAATTCAGAAACGCAACTTCTAATATTGTAACATTTTTTGAAAAACACAAGCAAAGCAATCCGAGTTGATTATTAAGATGATGACAATCAGGGTTTCAAATACGACATATAATTTTGGACAACTTGTTTATAGTTCAAGTCAAACAAGAAAATGGGTCGTGCCTCAAACATTTTAAACATTACTTTTTTGGACCAGTCTAATATATAGGCTATGTCCTTAAAATCATCATTCCATGCGAACAAGTCTGAAATTTATCAAAATATTTCTTACCAAAAACATTGCGGTTAGAAACGCAGACAAAGAAACGACTGGGCAAAGGTCAGTAATTAAATTCAGTTGGAATCAATTTTGCAGCAAACCATAATATCCAAACACCCAGAAATCACATATGATGTTCATTTTGTTTCGATCAAGGTTCAGTAATGTCAGTGTAATTGACATACAGAAATTTAAGCCGTTGATTCGATGTTGTCAAAATGAAGCTAGATTCGATATATGTCTTCTTTGCAAGAAATATCACATTCATAGATTTGTAAACAAAAAAACAGTATCAAATGTGCACAATTATCTACATTATGCGAACTTTCAATTAACAAATACTTTATTCCATATTTCATCTTTGGTAAACGGTCTTAGCAAATCACAAAACACTTCTTTGTAGTTTTTGTGCCATCGAAACATTTCTCGTGATATATTCCAGTTACCAGATTTCATCGCTATGAAAACTCAAAACCGAGTTGGTGATGTCACAACTGCTGTTTGAAAATGAGGTTTTGAAAAAAATCTATTTTTTTCAAAACAATTATTGCCGGTCAATACATCATCCTTCAGAGCCGTTTTTACATATTCTTGGCTGTAAGGCATTGTCTGACAAGGGCTTAATATTCTTTGATGTTATTATTAAATGTAGTCAATTATAATAATGTAATACTATGATGATATAGGTTAACCAGTGCAGTTTCTTTATTATTTTGCTAGCTGTTATCGACTTAATTTTGCTAAAAATTATATTAAATGGTTGCACTATAGCTTTGAACCATCTTTTCTTACTTGAAAATGGCCTGTGATTGCTTGGGCTGTAGGCGTGTGATTTTTCCTTAAAACAGCCCTGATCATTATCATCATTTATTCAGAAACCTTTTAGCCTGCATGCAGCAATTTGTAACTAAGCATAACAATAGAGCCTGTGAAACTGACCGCAAGGTTTAGTTACGGTATGCTGATTGGATATACATCTTTTCCTACTTTTAAGATTTCGTAGTTTATCTCATTCATGTATTTCTCTTCAGCTAATGCGGAGGAAAATCACCATATTGATGTTGGGCATTTGAGTTCTTCACCGCCAAAGGCAGCTGTCAAAGGTATTTTGTTGTTGTCTGAAACCACAAATTTCCTCTCTATGTTTTAAATTATATATGACAGTTCGTGTCAGAATCAACAATCAGGGAAAAATCCAATGGTACAGTTTAGAAAGAATTGGAAAATTACTAAAAATTTAAACTTATTTTAATTTAAATAGAATGCGATAAAGTCATCAGAAATAAAAACAAGAAGATTTGAAAATAAATAAAAAATTCTAAATTAGATAATCAAATAAAGCGAAATCTCAAATTGTATTGAAATGTTGATTCTGCAACGAACTGTCACACATAATAATTTTGTGCACTTTATAATAGGAACATATTCCAATTTGCATACCGATGATATTTGAATATTAGCTTTATTAGCAGTAAAACAATGCTCAATGCCAGTTGACAGACTAGACCTCCAAGATGAAAATAAAAATAAAAACGTCAACAATTACACTTTTTGGTACTGTTACTTCAAGGTCTCACGCCTCATGCGTTCCTCAAACAGTTCAAAACTAATCAATAAATACCCATGTCAAACTATGAGGTCTGTCTAACCCAAAAGGATGCCAGCCAGCCACAAGGGAATCCCATTGAACTAGCAAATTATAAATGTAATATACCACTTTATTTCCAATTGCTATACCAGTTACCTTAAAGTAAATAAACATTATATAAAAAAATAAACTAATATCACTACTGTACAGTGCTGTGAATGGTTCCTAGAAGTGTGGCACCCTGCTTGATCACATTCAATTTCTCTTTACCTGTTATATTTTGCTTTGGAATCACTTGTTGATAAATTATGTTGCCTAAAGAAGAATTCTAATAGGAGAAGATAAAACTATAGACAGATGGTCGCTCTATTAGAGTTTACTGTTACAGTAAAACCTGTATACAACGGCCAGCTACAAGAGGTAAATAATATGACCACTATAGACAGGTGGCCTTTATATACAGGTTGGATTCAATAGAAAATACTATTTTAGACATTGCAAGAGTGACCACTACAGACAGGTGGCCTTTATATACAGGTTTGATTCAATAGATAATACTATTTTAGACATTGCTAGAATGACCAATATAGGCAGGTGGCCGCTATATAGAGGTGACCGTTATAACAGGTTTGACTGTATACTCATTTTCTTTTTCTAGTTGAGACCAGAGTATCAACAATTGGAGCACGCAAACCTGGTCCTAGCAAGAAGAAAGGAGTAAATAATTTAGATTTTTATTTTTATTCAACGCAAATTATGTTTCAATGTTTTCTCCATTTCTCATTATAACCCATTTATGTTTCATGTGATTATTAGCTTGGTGCAAAGAAAGGAGGATTGGGGGCCACCAAGGTTTGTTATGGTTTAATGTGTTAATTGTGAGCCAAGTTCTGCTTATAAAAACACTTTTAAGAACCAAAGTGAACAGTTTATGCAGTTTTAGTGTAATGTAAAAGGTGTTTGACCAGCAGGGATGTTAGTAACAATTACAACATTAACAGCGTTACTTGTAATCATTACTTTTTAGGAACTTACTACTTGTAACTACAATCATAGTCCTCGTTAGCCACCACTCAAGGGACCCTCCAATTATGATTGCTAAGAAGGAGTGGTCGCTGAATAAGAACAATAGAAATATAGATCAATAGGCGGAAACAATAGAAAATTAATCTTTGACGACGGACATATTGATTTTAAAATAGTTCATTTTCATTGCAAAAATATATGTTATGTTATTTCAATCTTTTTAATAAATTTCATTTGTTCACCAAACGTTTATTCATTTGTTCTCATAGTTTTTATCTGAATATATGATATTTTATGGAAGCGAATTGAATTACCAAATGCTGTTCAATTATAAATTACAACTCAATAATCAAAATGGTAAAACGAAGTACAATATTAGAGTATTTTCGTAAAAGTAACTTACTTGTAATTAGTTACAGTTAGAATTTTAAAATAGAGTAACAGTCAAGTAACGTCTAAGGAACATAAACACAAGGTCTTTGGTTCAATCCCTCGCAGTTGTCGTCAGAGAGAGCATCCAGTGGGTTAATGGGAATCCTGCGATCCTAGATCAAATGTTTCAAGATTCATGAAGGCTGAACCTTGAGTCAGACACCGGTCAAGACCCTCTGAGTTGTTCAAGAAAAATGTAGAGAAAGTCAGAATCATTTGGCCGCTATTGAAGATACAGCTTCAAACACGAACAACACATTTGTTGCGTAAAAGTTGCTATCATTTATGCATGGCTTTATGGTCAATTGTTTCCATTATAGGTCAAGACTGATTTTTCTGAAATTGAAACTGAGCTACAGAAAAATGATAAAATGCGCGAAGCAATATCAGCCACCACACCTGCGCACCAGGACAATAATGATTTACCGTTATCAAATTCACTTCAATACCAAGGATCAAAAGCTGGTAATAAAATGAGAGAGTCAGACCCAAAGAAAGCGGAACAAATGGAAAGATTAGGAATGGCATCTGGCGGATCAAATAGGTATGATTGCTGGCAGGTCTGTCGAAAGCAAATTTGGAAGGGAGCTTGGCACAATCTAAGGGTGATCGGGCATGCTCATCCAGAACATTTAAAAATTATGTAATCCATATGAGCTCTATCCTGCATTCTGTTCTGAAGTTCAAAGGAGAATATAATTTTGAAAGTAAAAACAATCACTCCGTCATTTTGGAAAATTTAAATACTAGTTTTCAACTAGCTACAACTATATTTAAAGGGTTTAGGGTTCGATAAAATGGGGGTATTACGGGCTTGAGAGTCCCTGAAGGCTAGCACTAAATCAGAAGGAAGGGAAGAAAGTAATTGTATTCAGGTTTTACAAGCAGAAGACAAATAATTTGCTTCCTTTTCTTTGGAAGATAAAAACAAAAAGATTCATTTGTATTATATTTTATGATAACAAATTAACAATAATCCCTAAAATAAAGCTGCGAAAACATTTCAATGATTTAAAAAGGCAGAAAAGTTTAAGGAAGAAAAAATTGGAATTCTGTTTGGAAAATGCCTAGATTTTGATGAATGCAAAACAGGATCGCATCGATTGAACTGAACAAAAATACCAAAGAATAATTTTTTTCAAATTTTGAAATATATATAATTATATATATCCAAATTTACAACTTAAGGGCTGACGGGCCTGGTTGCTGATATGCTAATTATTGCTAACTTTTCTTTCACACAAATTTTTCTATGGTCAATCAATAGCTGTTAAAATTTTATGGTGAAAGCTCAAAGGAGAATGTGCTCTGTTCGCTTCAAGGGATAAAGAAGAAGTTATCTGTTTTGAAACGCCAATCTACAATCTGTGTAGTGGTATAGTCCCATAGAAAAAATCAGCCAATCATAATGCTGTTTATGGAATGTCATACATGGTATTTCTTTTCCTTTTATCGAATAGGGCATTTAGTCATTCTGCATCAGACTGTATGAATACTGTTGAGCAAGTAACACCAATCAATGCCAAGCAGTCATCATTTAAAGAAAGATATTCTACCGAGCAATCATCAAGTTTCTTTGACAGGTAAAATCATAACGTAGATGCTATAAACAGCAAACAACTAGGTACAACACATCTCCCTAGCTATCCACGTTTATAATCCAGGCAACACATGCGTATTGTTAGCGGCAAATGCCTAAGAAACATTAAGGAAACAAAATTTTGATAATGCAATGTAACCCGCTTAAGTGCAAGTCAAAATTTTCAGCGGTTCTCATTGCATTTATCCGAATTTGCAGTTATCCGAAATTGTTTACCAAGGACTTGACCAGAAAATTGTTTAACAGGTTTCAAAGCCAAGTTGGTAAGCGGGAATTTCACTTATCCGAATTGCACATAAGCGGGTTACACTGTATATGAATATTATCGAACAGTGCTATCATGCGTGTTACACTGTATTTAGTTAATGGTTTTAATTTGATATTTTTTTATATTCCATAGTTACACAGACGATTCAACATCTCGCTTCACAGAACAGCCACCAAGGTTAGAATTTCACATGTTTTCCTACCTTTTTGTTATATTTTACAATGATTAGGCACTCCAATAGTCAAACCTATTATAAGTGGTCCCTCCATCTATACAGCGGTCCCCTGTCTATAGTGGTCACTGTAACAATGACTAACTTTAGTCTTTCCTATTTTATTAACCCTGTCTATAAAGACCAATTTCTAAATCATATTAAGCTTTCTCTCTTTAATGCTAAACTCTATCTATTTACCTTGCAATTAATGTTATTTGCAGTTGAATATCTTTTTTTCCTTTATGATTGGTTTAGATATGAAAGTGGATTTGATAACTCTAGTACATGGGGATCAACCTTTGAGTAAGTTTTACAAATGTTTTCAGCGTTTTTTTAATGAACAACTTATACAGTACTCTATTCTGTCATTTCCTTCTGAATTTTCCCAGCCTTGTAGGTATTTAAATCAACCCAATGTTCTGATAAAGAAGATCTGTAGCTCTCAACAATTTCATAATTTGAAACTGTCTGACAAGCTTGTCCTTGCACTATCCTAAAAGCAAGTTAGGCAGGCTAGCTAGTCTACTAACTGTCAGTCTGTTTACTGTTAACAGTTAGGATGATTTTGTATTTCATTGTTTTTTATAGATCAAGTAAATCCAAAGATAGATTGGATGAGCCAAGGTAAGCTTTGCCCCAACACAACATGGTTTCGATTTTTTGTTTTAAAAGGACATGTTTATGTGCAGAGTTGTTTACATTAACAAATGCTTAGTTAAAGAATTTTGTATGTTAGTTGGTTGATTAATATTTCATTAAAAAATTGCTTCATAAATCTTCAACTTCTCTGTTTGTCTTAAGCATTTGTATCATATATAATAAGCCTTTGCTTGACATAGATTGAAATTTTTGTTGTTGCTGTTGTACTATTTAAACTTGACAATTGAAATACACCAGCGCTGTTGTAATGATCACCTCTATACAGCAACCCTTTTGTAAATATTGAACCATTGATCCTTTTATTTTACCAGATATGTAGTTTTTGTTGGATTTATCATTTTACCACAAAGTGGGTAAGCTTGTAACGTAGATTTCTCACCCCACCAGGACGGTTGGTTAGTTAATCAGTGTTTTTGGAATGTATGTGCTTGAGTTTAATGGCTGGGTTGGCCCTGACACCAACGAATAGTCTGTGCTTCTGCTAGGGATTGAACCCAAGGCTATGCAGGTTGAGTTACAACCCTCTAGCAGCTACTCTAAGATCCTATTGAGTTTCATGTTTTCATTTTCAGTCGTTCTCGTGGCAAGAGAGAGCAAAATGAAAGCAAGCCCATTCCAGGTAAGTTTAAGTAGTTTTCATTTGATATAACTCACGACATGTGATAATCTTGTGTTTAACATTGTTGTTGTGTTGTTGTTTGTAGAAGAATCCATGCGCAAATTTGCTGGATCAAAGTCTATCTCTTCTGATCAGTATTTTGGAAATTCTCAGGTACAGTTCTTAACAGCAAATTTCAAGCAAGAGAATTTCACATTTGATTAAGCAGATTTCAGACAATTATTACCTGTGCGAAGCTCTATTTTTCCCATTAAAAAAAATTATCAAGAGATCTAAAATGTTAGACTATCAAGTCTAAATTTCGAATAATTTCACTGCAATATCAATGTACGTTCTTCTATTTGGCATTATCAATAGTGGATACTTCAATAACAATACCATATTTAATTCAGTCAAACTAGCCTGCATACCAGCCCCAAGGTTTGTTTCTGAAACCATAGGGTATGTGAACTAATGTGTAATCTTCAACCTATCGAAAATAGCATCCAAATAGCAAGTTTAAAAATTTGGTTAATTATTCACCCCCTGATTGACACACAATCGCGAAACATCAATTGTCATAAATCACAGTTCTTCATCAAACACGTCATAGTTATCAGTCGCAACAATGATCTTAATGATAATATGTACGACGTAATGCATAAATTATATCCCCAGCTCATGGCAACTTTTTGGGTTGAAAATCACACAACAAATAGAATCAGAAAAGCCTCAGGGCTGGTACGCAGGCTACAGTCAAACTTGCTTAGTATTCCACCTCTGGTACAGATGAAACGGGGGACATTAAGCAAGATAGGAATATGAGAGCTTGTTTGGAGATTTGAACATAAAAAAACAGTTTTATGTGGGATACTAAGCAAGGTGGGACATTAGAAAAGGGGATATTAACCGAGTGCGACTGTCGTCAAATACTTTTACAACTGCATACTGTCATCTGTTATGTAAACTATTATCTTACCATGAAATTAATAAATTCTTATATCCCATGATTAAATCATTTGTTTAGGATGACGATAGCAGTGCAAGGCTTGAACGGTTCCAAGGTTCAACTGGCATCTCAAGCGCTGATTTATATGGTGACGAGAAAAGAGGTATGGTAATTAATTACAGTCAATACATTTCTTATTAGAACGTGTATCAACAGAGCTACTTTCCTAAAGATAAAATCCAGGAAAATAGCAAGCTATAAACAACTATTATGTACGGGCTATCGGCAGGGTCCGACAAAAGTGGGGATCCTGGGAGCCTAGATCCCGGAAGGCTAGACAAAATTCAGAAGAAAATTGATGTTTTTAATGATTTTCTGGTCAAACCTCAACAAAAAATTCAGAAGAAAAAGTTGAAATGCCCGTAGGATTCCAGAAGGCTGAACCTTTTGTCGGACCCTGGTTATCGGCAACAGATACATACAGGTAATACCAAGTAGTTGACAAAAAGCAAACATGTTTTAAATCTGTCTCTCAATAAGTTGTAATAGACAGTCTTCATTATACCATAAATTTTCAACGTGTTTGTTTATCCTGATTTTAGGAAGAGGCAATTCAGTTGATTATCAAAATCTGAAGGCAGGAGTATCACAAGTCACTGGCAAGGTAAGTTACAATTTACAGAAAATTGAACATAGACTGAAACTAAGGATTTAGACTAAATATAGACTGAAAAAGAAATGGTTTATTATCACCAAATATAACACAGGCCTGAGATCTTTTTGGAAATATATACTTGGTGAGACAAAAATGTGGGTCTAAGTCATGGTCCGACAAAAGTGGGGATCCTGAAATCCTAGATTCCGGAAGGTTAAAGCAAATTCAGAAGAAAGTTGATATTTTTATGATTTTTTGGTCAAACCTCAACAAAAAAATTCAGAAGAAAATCTTGCAATGTCTCTAGGACTCCAAAACGCTGAACCTTTTGTCGGACCCTGGTCTAAGTAGCACAATGCCCCATCATGACCCAGTGTCAAGTCTTGTTTAGGATTTAAAACGTTCCCCAGTCACCCTAGCCTGTGTTACAGACCGCGATTCATTCACAAAAGAATAGGGTCTGTGTGAATTGCTTGGTTTCTCTGTCAGGGTCTCGTATCAGAATAAGATTGATGTCACATAATTATGCAGGATTAAGGTGATTCTCAGCGGGATTCTCACATTACTTTGTTTACTTCAGTTGACATGATTGCAATAAGTTCTATTTTAGCCTTCGTAGCTATGACAATTAATTGACCGAACAAAGGTGATGAATTTATTATCTAAGAACAATAGATTTACCATGCATCGATCAGAAACTTCCGCTCTACATTTTCGTAGAGTGGCTGGACAGAGAACTGTGCAAATCACACAGACCCTATTCTTTTGTGAATGAATCGCGGTCTGTAACGCAGACTACAGTCACCCCTGATTTAGTGCTAACTGTTTGAAAATTGTATACTTGTTTGTATGTTAGATATCAAGCATGGCATCTGGTGTTATTGGGAGTTTACAAAGCAGATACAGTGGGACACCAAATAATAGCTATCGTTAATAATCAAAAACAATAAACAAATATCAAAGATTAATCCACATAGGTCTATTAAAGAAAAGAGGACATTACGCGACTGATTACGTCAAATACATCAAAAATAATTACGTCACGGTGAAGACATATTTGCAATTATGGACATATGTGATAATGGTTTATAAGTAAAAACCCAGTTAATTGGGTCAAAGCTGAAATCTTACAAACCTAATGAAAATGGAATGGAATATTTAGTTAATCAACAGAGTTTTTATAAGTTCTGATTACAGAAGCAACAGACAGTATACAACATTAATGTAGGTTTATATAATTATAAAATGTCTTTTAATTTTGGGAAAATTGTAAACCGTATAGTCTTATAGTTATACAATTACTTATTTATCTGAATTAATAATTAATCTATTGATTTAATATTATCAAAATAAGGATACACAAAATATAGCATATTTTAATAATGCAATAATATATATTAATGTATGCATGATATTGGGTGAATTTTTTTTTTGATCAAATGCTGTAAAAGCTGTATACAACAGCCACTCATAAGCTAGAGATTGAATCACCAATCCAGAGCCATCTATTTACAACAGTTGGGACACTCTTCATAGTGTGGTATCTTGGCTAACATTGGATAGATGGCAGTCACGTGATTTCATGGACGCCATTTTTGTCCGTCAAACCAAGGCTTGCAAAATTAACAAAGTGCAGGAAAATAATGTCAGGAATTCGAAAAACTTTTGTTCAAAGTGAAACCTCATTTCCAATTGAACGAAAATGGCGATGTTCGAGTCCCAAAAGTGGTGTGTCCCACCTCTTGTAAATAGATGGCTCTTCTTAGCTATAGACTGGTCTCTGTTATACCACTTTGGAGGAAGTCGCTCCCTCGATTACGAATCCGAATGTTATCGTAATCTGGTGAATGTTATCCAGCAGCCAACAATGCATTAAACAAATTGACAGTATCCACATTTCAAAATCTTTTCGAAGTAGGAATAATTTCAGAATATTTTATGGACACTCAAGATGTTACGAAATAATCATTTACCGCGGCTCGTGATTTCTGATGCCATTTTCTTGTATCATCTACTCATCTCTTGTTTTCATGATAATCAAACACGGCTTTCATTTCATAACTGCTTTATAAAAGATTTTAGACAACTGCATCACTTTCAAATTCGAATTATAGCGTTTGAAAGCATGAATATAATTGAGAATTAGTATAATGTCACTTGCGTGTTCATACAGAAGTTCAATTATTAAAATTCATGAAAGCGAGAAATGCAAAAGTATGAAAAACCTGTTTGCATCAAACATATCATCATCATCAAGTCATAACAGAATAAATACTCTGAAGTCATTTGAAAGAAACATATATTTTAACCTAAATATGACAATTCATTTCAAACGTCATAAATCAACAATAAGTCAGTTAGTTTTAAGATGATACAAAAATCGATTCAAAATCCATGTTTCAATTTCCTCTGTTGCGTCACATTTATGCAATGTCTAACATCTAATAACACATTTACTGATAAATATTACCGATTATATTCAATATCAGCTTTCATAAGACGTTTATATTTTATAAATGTTGAATTAATAGTGTTTCCACAAATACACTTTATCATTTGTTATATTTTTTCTCATTTAAAACTGCTAATACCTGGCGTGGTGGCATTTCCGGTGGGAATTTCCTCTCGTCAATAATGAAAGGTCGAACTTCCTCCCATTGCCTTATTAGGTTTGAGTGATACTCATCAAGCTAAATAAAAAAGACTCAAATTAAAACATGATAAGAATTTTGCAGAAAAGTTGTTCTGGTTGGGTAGTTCAGAAGAAGGGGGACTTCAGAGCCATCTATTGATAAGAGTTAGGAGACAAAACTTTTAGGACTCGAAAATCGTAATTTTTGTTCCATTGAAAACGAGGTTTTGCTTTTGAACAGTTTCTTGAATTCATAAAACTGTTGTAAATAGATGGTGCTGATGAGGTGACTTAGCTAATCGGAGTAATGCCGTACATTTCTGTAATATTGTCGCACTCGGTAGTCCCATACCTTGATAATTAATTCTTCGTGTTTGGAAGTCAGCCGACCCATAACAATCTCATCTTCAGCTTTTGAAATAGATTCCTGTGATAAAATATTAAATTAATTTAGATATTATCATCTGGATTAGCAACTACAAACCTGATGTTGTTTCAAAAACATGAATTATGGCAAACAGTCCACAGGATAATGAATGGTTCATGAACTGCTCATGGCAACTCATGAACTGTTCATAGAAATTTCATAAATAATAATTAAAAGTTCATTAATAAATTTATGAAAATGGTGTGCCATTTAACACTCATGCATCACTCATGAACTTATGAACTGATTTTAGCAGAGTTGGCAACAATTGTTTAAAAATTGCCAAAATATCCCCCTTAACTGTAATTGGTCAAGAACTTTTTATGATGACGCTTTACAAATAAATTTCAAGGTTATGCAGACTCATCGCAAAAATATCCATCTTAACTGTAATTGGTCAAGAACTTTTTATGATGACGCTTTACAAATAAATTTCAAGGTTATGCAGACTCATTGCCAAAATATCCCCCTTAACTGTAATTGGTCAAGAACTTTTTATGATGACGCTTTACAAATAAATTTCAAGGTTATGCAGACTCATTGCCAAAATATCCCCCTAACTGTAATTGGTCAAGAACTTTTTATGATAAAGCTTTACAACTAAATTTCAAGGTTATGCAGACTCATTTTGGGTTATACATAATAGCTTCCCTGGCAATATTGTGAATCGAATAAATTAAATACAGATCCGAGCATCGAATAATTTGCTTCGAAGGATCAAGCAAGCCAGCTATGAGAGGTAGATAAATTGACCACTATGGACAGGTGGTCACTGTATAGAGATAAATGCTATAACAGCTTTTACTGTAGCTATTAACCGAATCGATGAGACGTTGAGAAAATTAATTTTAAAAGATTATTCAATAGGTCAACATTAAATCATAATATGCCAATAACAACCATGAAATTATTAAGAGTTCTTCTTGAATATTTCATTATAAGTTTATGAACAATTCGCAAACAGTGATGAACATTTCATGAACCTGATAATTTTTGCCGATCAGTTAGCGTTGTACCCCTATTATATGATATTGGACGCACTTATTGATAAGCCAAAATCTCACAGCCTCTATTAATAGCGTCAACTCATGAAAACAAAAATGAAATTTTCGAATATTTTCATTCTTATGAATGAATGCTCGATAGCTGTTGCGAACTTACCTCGTACACTCATTGTGAGTAGAAAAAAGACATTTTGACGTCACTTAACTTTCAATAATACTCTAAAATACTCATTCGTTTATCAAAAAACCTTGGCAAGGTAATGAAGGCACGAAGTACAGCAAGCTACCAATAACGTAAAAATAGAGTTTTTATTTTTTTATGAGTCGACCTGTAGAGTCATGCGTTCAGGTGTTGTTGTTTAGACCTCGTACAAGTGTTGTTGCTAGTTTGAACATTCCTCTTAAATTATATATAGGCCTACAGCAGTATACATTATTCTGGTATTATCTTTGTGTCATAACCACGACTATGTATATACTCACACCAGATAGGTGTTATAGTTTTAGGGATGACGTTGACTTGCCCAACTCTCACTTTCACTTTCACGATTTTGATATGTTGGTAAGTGACGCTTACCGCTCGTCAAAGTGCGGTATATCAAAGCGGGACTTATAGATTAGTCAAGGGATGACGAAGAGACTTACTTTGATTTTTGCATTGTTGTCATTTTCTTTAATTTCTTCAATTTCATCCACAATCTTTTCGATCATTTTCTCAGTGTCAGCTTGTCCTCTGAAATAAAAAAACAATTCAATAATAATCAAAATTAAATTTTGAGAATACTCTGAAATCTAAGATATCTTGATAAATGTTCACGGAAATTAATGAGATAAATTTTAAAAATAGACTTTCACAATGGCAGGTGGATATAGCCTAGAATCTGCTCTCTAAAAGTCTAAAACGTCTGGTGTAGGCTTTTCAGGTTTCACTGTAGCATGATTAAAGTTACAGGAGATTTTGCAGTTGATAGAACAAAACAATGCAGGTTTCTCTGGTTGCACTGTTAAAACAAATTTATACAATCTGTTAAAAAATATATTCCTTTTGAAGTTAAAATACTGTACCTTTTCATCTTTAATTCTGCTTCCTTTCTAGCAGATTCTATTTCTGCTTGCATTTTATTCGAATGTTTTGAGACTTTTGAATGTTTATTATTAATTTGTTGCTTCATATTCTGAAGAAACAAAGAAAAAAGGAAGGGTAGAAAATGTTGGGACCACTGGAATCATTGAACAATAGATCTACCGCAGGCACATTGTTCTAAAATTTAAAATCATTCTTAATCTGTAAACAATAATAATAATAATAAAAATAATAATAATATATTTATTATATAGCGCACATATCCATTAGCTCAAGGCGCTTTAAAAATTTATGGAAATTAAGACTTAAAATGACAAACTTGGGGACTAAGTTAAAAAGTAAACAGGGTTAAAAAATCAGACTATTAAAATACAAAACTATTTCATAATTATATTAAGTTTTTTAAAAATTCATTAAATAGGTGAGTCTTCAAATTCTTTTCAAATGTTAATAAACTACCAGATTTTCCTAGTTCCAATGGTAGCATATTCCATATTAAGGGAGCGCATACTGAAAAGGCACGGTATCCGTAAGTTTTTGTGCGCCCAGTTGGTTGGAAAAGCAATTCGTCTTTAGTGGAACGTAATGATAGTGGAATAAAGTTTATTAATGAAACCGAATAAGAGGTACATAAGGATGAAATTAATTACTTTATGTATAGATAATATTAGTTTAAATTGCTTGCCGAGAAAAATTTCTGGGAAAATATTTGCAGGCATTTTCCAGGCAAAATTATGTGGTCGCAGGCAATGTTTTTGACCCCTGAAAAAAGGTGGGAAAACATGCTGTAAGATGATTCTATGGAAAGAGTAAAATTTTAAATTCTGTACACGTGCTCCCATGCAAATAAAAGTTCATGAGTTCATGAATGAGAAGCTCATGAACCTGAAATTACCAAAAGGTTCATGAGCTGTTCATGAACTTTCAGGCAATTCCACATTCATGAACCAGTCTATGAACCATGAAGTGTTCATGAAATCTTTGTGACAGTTCATAAATGGTTCATGAAACCACCATTTTTTTTAATGAACTGTTCATGAACTCATGGATTTTTGTCATAGAGGGCGTCAAATGGTGAAAGCTACGAATAGGTACAGGTTCGATCTATTCAACCTTTGATAGAAGATAGAGTGTGGAGTTGCTTTCGTCACAGCTCTCATATTAAAACATTTCAAGGCAGCGTCGTATTAGGCTATTGTTCAATTAAAAAATTAAGTAGTTTAGTATGCAAACAATGAAGTCTATTAAAAGAAATTGATCTGAAGTGAGATGGTATCGTTCTACCAAAGGCACCTATTTCGCTCCTTCTATTTCTAGAATGCCTCTTTTTGTTCATTCCAAAAAAGAACCATGGCAGATAGGTCTCGATTATCAATGCACACGTCACAGCCGTCTGCATGTGAGTGGAATTATTGTTGTGACTTCCTTGTATTTTAAAACATGCTGTTAATTAATCTGTTAAACCGGTTCTTTCAAAACAATCAGAATGCATCTCTACTAATGATCCAGAGAATATTGCTGTAGGCCTAGATATTGCGTGACGAACATTAGAATGTAATTTGTTCTCTCTATGGAGCCGCAAGAGAAATCCTACGAAAAAATACGCTTCGGACTGTCAATTGAAGGAATATAAAGATATGAACATGAAACATGACCTATGTTGCCGCAAAAAATTATAAGATACCCCACGAAAAGTATGGATTTGATACGTTTACCATGAGAAGCGTGAATCTTGAATACAGTTAATACAGACAGACATACATCGACGTTTATATAGTAGATATTGCTTGAAAATTGTCTTAGAACAACCTGACTCACACAGATTGTCACATTTATAGGAATAGTTTTCTATTGATATGTTACCTGTAAACTGCGACGCATATCAGCAATCATTTGTCGTTCTTCATTTAGCTTTACACTGTACGATTGAACCTTGTCACTTGATTGACTAAAGTGGAAAAAACACAAATACTATTTTATTGTAATTAGAGTAGAGATAAATATATTGAATAATCACCATTTATGCTGCCGTAGACCAGTAGAGTTGTTTTTGATGAAAGAAGGGATCTCCTCTTGATGAAATCTTTTGTTGCCATTAACTAATATAACCGCATCAAATATTTACAATAATTCTAAATGAATATTTTGAATTTCTTACAACTGTTAAATGAGTTTGGTGTATGGCCAAAAATTCAATACTCAGTATGTGCAACATTATAAGAAATAATCACCATTTATGTAAACATTGTAAACCTTGGTGTAGTGGCTAGGGCGTTGTACCACAGCCCGCAGGGTCTCGGGTTCAATCATTGGTGGCCGGAGCACTATAGGTTGGCATCAGGAGGGCATCCGGCTATTAAACGGACACAAAGCTTCAAAAATATTAACAAATTAACCAACCAGCAGATTGTTCACATTTAAAAGTAATTTTATAGTAGTGCTGGCAGCTGCGATACATCAGGAACGAAGCAATTCTTCCAATTGTTGTTCTTTTTGCATGTTGAGCTAATGCAACACAAACATTATCAAACAAATTTATAAGAACCTTTCAGAACACGCATTTTGGTTAAATATTGACGTCACAGTGGTGTCACACCGCCAAATTAGTCCATTTTTCACGCATAATTTGTTGATGATTTTCAATCACTTAGTTACATGCTCATTTCTTGATATTTTTAAAACACATCTTGGATGAAATACTTTGAAGGGTAGTACTTGAATCAATTTATGAGGAAAAATCAGCAATACTTTTTAGGTGAGAATCCCCTATTGGCAAGCAGTTTGCTATGAGTCTTAGCTTGATGGCATGCAAGGGATCAAGTAGGGAGAAAACGAGGCGACATCACAAATAACAAGCCGCTGCGGCAAATGATTATTACATTCAAGTTTTCTCCTGTAGTGAGTCAAGCTAGTCATATAAAATTTGAAATTTGTGAAGTCAAGTTCGAATTGCAAGATTGATTGCGTTTTCGAATCTGGTTTTGCTTTGTGGTGATTTGGTTTTATGAAAATTAAGGTTGAATGGAAATTAACGATATCTTACGTTGCTTTGTTAAGTTTTCCTTCAATGACCTTGATTAATTCAAACCCAAATTCAACATCCTATATCATAATAAAATTAATAACTTTATTGATGGCAAAACATTAATATAATGCTGGATGTTAGTATGCGCAGCAGTTTAGAAGTTAAGTCAAAGATAAGACGTTATCTTGGTTACTCAGAGTTTCGCACAATAAAACTTATCAGACGGATTGTTTGATTGGTTGATAGAGAAATCAAACAAAATATCAGCCAATGAAAACAGAGTTCAAAAAATGCGGACCATGGTAACACGGAATTGGACATGGTCCTTTGAAGTAATATTTATTTGTTTCTTTTCATAGTTTTTTTGCTAGTTTTATGAAGATTTTTGTAGAGATATGATTAAAAGGTAACCTTATAAGGTTTCAAGTTCTATTTGAGATTAATTTGCATAAGCGAATTTTTCAATCACATCCAAACTTACCCGAGCCCGTAGAGCAATTTGCAACTTTACGAAAAATTCAAGAGTCATATTACTCATACTACTGATTGACAATCAAGGTATTTTGGTCACAAAATTGATCTGAAACGCCTTATTTGGGAACTATGGGAATTTGGGATCATTGCTCATTGCTCGACAATACGTTTGATCATTGCTCATTGCTCGACAATACGTTTGATCATTGCTCATTGCTCGACAATACGTTTGATCATTGCTCATTGCTCGACAATACGTTTGATCATTGCTCATTGCTCGACAATACGTTTGATCATTGCTCATTGCTCGACAATACGTTTGATCATTGCTCATTGCTCGACAATACGTTTGATCATTGCTCATTGCTCGACAATACGTTTGATCATTGCTCATTGCTCATTAATGTCTTCCAAATATTCTTTGAAGTTTCAACTATAGATCATAACAAATTCAAGTTTCTTTGGTCTCCTGAATTTGCTCCAGCTTTCTGAGATTCTAGGATTGCAGGACCCATGTACTAATAGAAATGTCAAGGTTACAATTGTACACTTTAATAACATGGTACAGAAATCACAATAACGGCATCTAGGAGCATTACATCACTGTACACTATTAAACACTTCACTTATATATTCTAATGGGAGACAATCAATCTGTATATCTCCTCATTAAAAATTAGGCATTCACAATCAACTGATAATTGATGCTTACACGCTTGCATCTATTTAACAATGCAATTTGTGAAGAGTAGTTTTGGAAATTTTCTGCATTGTTGTGTTTCTTAACTTTCAATGGTTGAATTTCCTGCGCAGTGTTGATGAAACCCTGAAAATTAATAAGACAAACAATTAGATACAATTACTCCTGTGAAAAAAAGTTCATGAGTTCATGAACGTAAAATTGTCTAAAAGTAGGCTACATGAACTGTTCATAACATGTTCATGAAATCTTCATGAAATCTTCATGAAGTGTTCATGAGCTTTTGAACAATTTCACGTTTATGAACCAGTTTATGCACCGGTTCATGAACTGTTTGTAATTGATCATGAACTTTCATGGACCCACAAAAAAAAAATGTTCATGAACGGTACAAGAACCCACAAACAACTTTCATGAACTGTTCGTGAACCCACAAAAAAAATTTTCATGAACTGTTTGTGAACCCACAAAAAATGTTTATGAACGGCTCATGAACCCACAAATAACTTTCATGAGCTGTTCATGAACCCAAAAAGTGTCTATGAACTGTTCGTGAATCCACAAAAAAATGTCCATGAACTGTTTGTGAATCCGCAAAAAATGTTTATGAGTTCATGCATAGTTCATAAACCTTATTTTGTTGGTTCTTGAAAAGTTCATGAACATTCCTTTGTTGGTTCATGAACGGTTCATAAACACCTTTTTGTGGACATATAAAAAACCCATAAAAAATGTTCATGAACCCACAAAATAAGGTTTATGAACTGTGCATGAACTCATGTTTTTTTTTCACAGACATAATATAAAAATGTTAAAAGTATATAGATTAGAAATGTTAATTTTAGGCTGACCACATAAAATTAGCATCAAAATTTAGAAAATCGACTTATTATTTTGCTAACAGTACTAGTCAATTGATTTGATGAGTGATCAACAGAATGTGGATAGGTACAAATACAGTAAAAATAATTGAAGGCATTGTTGAATAGTAGGTTACTTGATAAGACAAACAAACAAACAAACATCAAATAATAGGCCTACAGTATATGAGCAGCTATATAAACAAACAGCAGATTAAAGATCACGAGCATACGTCGTTACTCTGAGTTTCGGGTAAAGACGCTCTTCGGATGGTTTATTGAATTATTTGAACGGTTTGTTTACTGATTCAATAAACTGTCTGAAGAGCATCTTTACGCGAAACTCAGAGTAACAGAGTTAACTCGTGATCTTTGATCTACTATTCATATTCTTTGCTTTTAGCATTAATCACTCAAATTGATGTTTTGCCCACACAGTTGCTTTAAACAAACAGCATTTATAAAGTGAAGTTACATATGGTGGATTCTATGAATGCAACCAACCTTTCTATAATATCCTTCTTTGTGTGCTGTTTTCAAGGCAGATAAAAATGATTGTTTTTGTCCCTGTTGAAAAATACGGAAAACAAGAATAAACTATAGGTGACATAAAATGTTGATTATTTCTATGTTCAATGAGTTTGCGCACGAGATGCAAGAACTAGCAAACCAATGAGCAAGGTTTTGCAAGCAAGATTAAAGGGGGCATGGAGAATATCCCTGAATCTAATGGTGGTATACGATGTTAACTTCACTCAAATACAGTGTAAATCCTTGTACCAATTCAACACATATACTCTTGGATAACCTCAAAATAGAAGGAAGTGTTCGATGAAATGTTTTTGTCTTCCTAGATTCTATTTTAGTTTATTAATTTTACTTTTATAAAACATTTATAAATACATCCAACAATTTAAATGATAGCCTACACTTATCAAACTATGACAAAATTTACATTTTATGTGAATCTTTGGAAGAAAATAAAACAGAATGAACCTTCCCTTTGATTCTAGAACTTTCAAATGTCATTTGTTTATGCAAATCCTTCTGATTTTCACCTAGCTTTCCCTGTACTCTCAGTCCCGGAATCCCCATTTTATCGACCACTGATAGATAAAATCAATGAATGTGACGACAGGGTCAGCTCAGTGGTCAGATTCTCTATTATGAGGATTAGGATCTGATCTGGTTCTTAACAATATAAATCCAGGTCCGAAATATTGTTGAAAATCAGATCCGAAATGGACGAGAAAAAAATGAAGTCCCATCCAATCCCAACTCTCTCACATTGTTTGTTAAATAATTTTTACCCGCATTGTAGTGTCTAGCGTTACTTAACGTCAGCATTGTATGCTCCAGTTGTTTAGATGACCATGTTATCTTGAGATCTGGTGGAAGTGTAGGCCTATGCATGCTGTTCCCTCCTGTAATGTTAAGTGTTGGCTGCGCGGTTTGCCAGTCAGTGGTAATTGTGTATTGGATAGATAGGAGTTTACAAGCTGTGTTGACACTCGCGTTTTGGGTGCTTCGACAGAACAGTGTGATATTTTATTTACTTGAATCAATTGCTGTGTCGTTTATGTCTCCCTTGCAATGACCATAGTGTTACAAGCATTTTATTTCTTCAGTGCTGTTTTGAGATATTAAGAAATAATTCTGCGACCTGTTCAAGATCTGGCAAAAATTTCCAGGGTCCAAATCCAGATCTTGATCCTGCCAAAAGGCGAAGCTCCTATCCGATTGTGGTATCCGCATCATGACACCTTCTGCAAACGAAGGTTATTTCAACTTACTTGTTTTGCTTTAATGACAGCTATCTTACTCCTCAAAGAATCATATTTTTCTTTCAACTGGAACATAAATACAAATACAAATGTTGGTACAGTCAAACATATTATAGTGGTCACCTCTATAAAGCGGCCGCCTGTCTAAAGTGGTCACCTCTATAAAGCGGCCACCTGTCTATAGTGGTCATTCTTGCAATGTCTAAAATAGTACTTTCTATTGAATCAAACCTCTATAAAGCGGCCACCTGTCTATAGTGGTCATTCTTGCAATGTCTAAAATAGTACTTTCTATTGAATCAAACCTGTATAGTAAGGCCATCTGTCTATAGTGGTCACTCTTGCAATGTCTAAACTAGTACTTTCTATTGAATCAAACCTGTATAGTAAGGCCACCTGTCTATAGTGGCCACTCTTGCAATGTCTAAAATAGTACATTCTATTGAATCAAACCTGTATAGTAAGGCCACCTGTTTATAGTGGTCACTCTTGCAAGGTCTAAAATTGTACTTTCTATTGAATCAAACCTGTATAGTAAGGCCACCTGTCTATAGTGGCCAATTTAATTACGTCTCAGATAGCTGTTATATACGGGTTTCACTGTATTATACGACTGTGGAAAACAATTCATAAAAAGTGATGTGTTAAACATGTCAGTCATGTGGTTTACGCAGCTGTATTAGGACACACATAATACTGAGGATTTGAAGAAGACAAAATTTTAAATCCCAGTAGAGTGATCAAGTCACCATTTATAACACTGTTTAAATCGTACAGGATTTAACTGATACTCCTGGTGAAATTTGGTATCTTCAATCTTATGAATAATTAGCTATAACGGCACATCACCTAGAACATAGTTTTTAGAGTTATGATGTGGATCCATATTCTAAGCTGATTGTATTAAATAACTGTTTCAAAATAAAATCAAGAAGATGACTATATCATGCATTGTCATTATGAGTCAAGCAAGCTCTACTTTTAGATGTTTCACAAACGTTCCTACAGTTAAACCTGTTATAACGGTCACCTCTATACAGCGGCCACCTGTCTATAGTGGTCACTCTTGCAATGTCTAAAATAGCATTTTCTATTGAATCAAACCTGTATATATAGGCCATCTGTCTATAGTGGTCAGATTATCTACCTCTCATAGCTGGCCGTTATATCCAGGTTTCACCGTGCATATATTGGTTTTTTCAAGAAGGCTTTTCAAGGAATCAAAACAAAGTATTTTGTAAGAATAAAACTTACATTTTCCAGCTCCTCTTTCTCATCATTTTTCTTGTCCCTAAGTTTGAAAATAAGAATATCATGAAAACATTGAGTCTTGTACAGATTCCGTTAAAATATTTTTCTTCTGGAATTCCGATTTTTCTTTCAAACTTTTTTGGACGATCATGTAAACTCTTCCACATCTTTTTATTTTACGGTTGGGCCTATTTTCGATAAAAAAACTGCACAGCTTTAAACCTACTTCTCTGTCCAAGAAAAGAAATGAAATGATTATTCTTCTGAGTAATTTGTATATCTTGCCTTTTTTAAACAACGGATCATTTGGAATCCATAGAACTTGTTTTCTCTATTTGTTACATGCTGTTGTTGAGTTTTTACACAGCGCGACTCTTTCCCTGTCAAATTGACCTTAAACGTGGCATTTTAGTGATTCTCGTGTCCCACTTTTTGAACCCAAAAAGGAACAATTTCATTTTCCACAAGAGAGTCTGACCGTGATTTGTTGCCAACATTCTACGTTTTGAGTGCTACACGCAAAATATTTCGGAATGGTTTTACTTTTTTTCATTAATAATTTAATTGTTCAGCCGGATCCTGCTAGCTACTTTTCTTAAATGACATATTTCAAAAAAAGCTATATACCTTTGAATTTGTAACTTTTTGTAACTTAACACCTTTTAGCACATAGGGCCTACTTATCATATCATCACGATTATCGTGTTGCTACGCAATGGTACTGGAACTCCGGATTAATATGAAAGAAATAATTTTGAGATAAATTTTGAGACGAAAAAACCTTCTGGCAACCGGAAATGTCATAAAACGGCCTTGACACTGAGACCCCCCTTACATTCCATTGAATCATTGACTAACCTTGCCTCTGCAGTTTTCTGCCTCAGGTAATCATTTCTTTCAATCAATTCCCTTGCTTCGATTTCTTTCGATTTCTTTCAGAGAAAATTAAAAACAAAACAATGAATTCATGATCTTATAACTTCATAATAGTTATAATAGATAGTATCTGACAGCAAAAATCAACGCTCAATCTTATGCCCAAGCCTGTGATTGAAGGTAAGTTTCAATAGGTTAGGGATGTTATTTGACGCCGAAATCGCTATTCGAAAATTAGGATTTTGAGAATTTTAGTATTCAAATAGTATTTGAATAATCCTATTGTTTACGAAATGACATGGTTCATGGTTCATTGTTCACGAAGAGTAGAATCCGCCTCTCTCACAAGTTATTAGCAGACAAATCTCATTTTGAAGTTTTATAGTCGCCATTTTGTTTTCAGAGGAAGAAAAAGGATTCACGGAAAAATAAATGTGTTGTTGCAGCGTTAGAATGATGGTTTTGATTTATTTACAAAGATTTTAAAAGGTTCAAAGGAACATAGGCCCACTGTTCTTTTCTTTGTTAAAATCTTTTTTTTGACGTTTTTATACTGGGCCTTATCAATAATAACTTTTCACTATTCCAGACAAAGTCGAATAGTTGAAAAATTATTTGAATAGTTTGCATTTGAAAACTATTCGAATATTATTTGAATAGTTGCTATTCGAATAGCACCCCTGTGAAAAAAATCGATGAATTCATGAACAGTTCATGAACTTCATGAACAGTTCATGCACAGCTCATGAACAATTCATGAACTTCATGAACAGTTCATGGACATCTTTTTGTTGGTTCATGAACAGTTGATGAACAGTTCATGAAAAGTCACAAAGAGTTCATGAACTGGTTCATGAACGTGAAATTGCCCAAAAGTTCAGGAACAGTTCATGAACTGTTCATGAGCAGTTCATGAACTTTTGGGCAATTTCACGCTCATGAACTCATGAAGTTTTTTTCACAGGGGCATCCCTAAGTTCCAACAAACCTGTGTTTTTAATCATGTGAAAAAAGCATATAGCTTATCAGGTTTCATTCTGAACAAATGACGATGATTGATGATAATGATTCAATCACAGATTTTGATGTTGAATAACATCTTAAAGATTTGATTGCATGATAAATGAGATATTTTTTAATAATACTCACTACTTCTGAAACAATATTTTCCACTGTATCTTGCTTGCTATTTTTAAAATTTGAAAAATTTATCAACCAGCTAAAAAACAAATTGACAAAAGAATATTTGATATTAAAAAAGTTTTTGTAAAATTTTGTAAATTTGCATGCACAATTAACCCATTACAAACTGCTTACCTTAAAATCTTTACTGTGCGTTTTGGACCTGAGAAAATATAAAAAGTTGGAAATAAAAATATAAGACTGATTAATAATCAAAGTCAAAGCAAATGACCAAACTCGCAAATAACAAACAAATTTGATTTCACAGAAGATATTTTTCAGTTGTGACAATGCGAAAGTCATGGCATTGGCACTCATCGGCATTGTAGAAGTATCATGTGATCATCATACGATCTCTTACATTAATCATTGTACATAATGCTTAATCACTATTAAAAATACAATTGATTCCCATCCATGCTTGAGACGAGAACATGTCTCTTCACTCGATGCTATTACTGACGCAACAGGAAAGGGGGTGGTGGGCACTGATTAACCGTTAATGATAATAATTCTCCCATATGTAACGAATGAGCTCTTGTAATATTGTATAAAGTTGGAAAGGTTAATACATCATGTGGTATTCAATTTTTCGATTATTTGTTTAAGGAGGATTAGCTCATCAACTATTCATCAACTTTCATGAACTGTTCATGAAATTTTGGGCAATTTCACGTTCATGAACTCGTGAACTTTTCTCCGGAGAGCAACCGAACTTCAGATCGGATCATATCTGATCGACTGTGGTTCAAATCCCCCAAAGGTCAACTCAGCCTTGACTTTACCTGAAACAACAAATGAGTACCGTCTAAGGGTGGCAGATGGAATGGTTCAGAGGGAATTGAATTGTGAGTAGCTGCGGCACATCGTTGGGCATTGAAAATCGAGACCTATTTGCTATGACTTCTGTTGAAATTGATCTGCAGTGTCACAGCTGAGATCAACAAAGAGCGTTCAAAATCATTGCTCTCAGCACAAAAAGCCACTCCTCTAGAAATAGAGGAGTGGTACGGGTGCCTTCGGTAGGGCGACACCGTCTACATTATTTATTATTATTATATTGTTGATAACGGGTTGTCTAATACATAATTGGTTAGCCGGTTGATCGGTAAACTGGTCCGCCTCTAAAGAAGGACGATTCATATAAAATGGAAATGAAGAATAACTCTTTTTCAATAACGCGAAACAAGAATTCGTTAAAGTTAGTTGCAAAAATAGTTGTCAGATTTTTGCATCATTGACCAAATTGATTTTGTTCAAAAACATCTAGATAACATAATTGTTCTGATCCTGATCACTTACTTGGTGCAACAATATCTCTCAATGTAACTTCTACAGTACAGGACGCCATCTGAATGACCTGGTTACTGATAAATGAAAAGGGGAACAATATGTGTTAATTAAAAGTGTTGTGAGAACATAGTTCTAGAACCTCTAGATTTTCATGTCTAGGTCTTAGAGTTACAATATTGTGTTTCACAGAGGCATGAAATTTTCTCTATTCTAAAGGACAGTTATCGCTAGTTAAAAATGTTTTGCGGTAGGCCTAAACTATGTAGGCTATGCCTAATATTCTCATTTTCACAGTAGGTTCTATAGGGTGAAATAAATTGAGAAATCTGTTAACCCTTTGAGCAGGGTACGACAAAATGTTTTACCTTGAACTGCAAACCTCTACTTTTAGATAAACGTTTCAGTAATTCTACTGACATTAAAACGAAAAGTATAAAAGTAAAAATCATATTATATCCTAATTATTGCTGATTTTTATCCATCATTCTCCCTTTTCCTTTTGAATTTTGCTAGCCTTCCACAAACCAGGTTTCAAAGGTTCTGGAAAACAGCTAGCCTACTGTCTGGGATTGTGACGTTTAAGCTACTCGTGAGGAGCATTTAGATTCCTGAAAAGTAGAGATATAATCAACTCACAAGTCTATTAAGAAATTGATGAGTGGTACTGATGCTTCGTGTAATTCAGGATAGGATATTGTATTCAAACAACTAGCTCTTGCCTGTAAAAGAAGAATATCAGCTGAAAATATATATGAAGTAAAGTATATATATATATATATGAAGTAAATATATATATATATATATAAGTAAGTATAATAGTACTTATGTTGTCTGTACTGTTTTCATAGTGCTCAATGACATTTGTAAATGCAGAGCTATATATAATTAAATTAATTGGAAAAACGCAAAAAATCAAACATTCATTTTTGCTACTTCAAGTTTCACGCCTAAGCGATCATCAGGCAATCTAATCTATCTTTATCTATCTAAGATTAGATTGCCTGATGATCGCTTAGGCGTGAAACTTGAAGTAGCAAAAATGAATGTTTGATTTTTTGTGTTTTTCCCATTAATTTAATTATATATAAGTAAGTATATATATATGAAGTATATATTACTTATATATATATATATATATGAAGTATATATTACTTATATATATATAAGTAAGTATATATATATATATATGAAGTATATATTACTTATATATATGTAAGTAAGTATATATAGATATATATATGAAGTAAAACGTGCATATTAGATAGAATCAAGCCATATTAGACCATAGCATGTGTCATTCATATTTCAAAATAAAATAGGACCTGAGAAATTTGTGCATTTGTTCCGTTCTGCCATGTGATTTCCTTTGCTTCTCATTATCACCTCATCCCTAGGCTACTTTAAAACAAATAACTTGAGCCTATATCCAATTAATAAATTTAATACCTGCGCCATTTCTTCTTGATTTGTTAGCAAAATATTATTAACAAAATGACGATAAATGGATTCAATCTTTTGACTCTGAAACAAAGTAAGCATACAAAGTTGAAATTGTGTGTTACAGAATTGTTTACTGCTCAGGACATCCTGGGTAGGCTATAACCATTTCGTAAAATTTCACACCAAGCAAGCATTGCTCAACAAATGCGTATAAGGCATATCGTCGCTCGACTCGCTCTTACCAAATTCTGATATTATTTTATACAACAAGCACCAACATCTTAACCTTGACCTCTACAATCTAGATATCAGATCATTGATGGAGTCAACAGCACCTGTATGATCTCTAACACTTAGTAAGAAATAGCATGTGAGAAAGGAACTGGTATGTTCCTGCGACTCCTTCATTGGAGACGGACATGTTTGCGCATGCTCCAGGGAAACGCTCTTTTATGTCTGACTTTTTGATATTTGTTTCATCATTTGAATGTAGCCTACAATACTTGGAGTATTGGATGTATATTGCATCAGTTTCATAATGAGATATTAAATTCGGCAGGTCTTAAATGCGGAATACGCGAAGAGATTTACGGAAGAGTTGAAATGGAGGTTTCTATTGTGTTTTCGAGTATCAGTTCTAATGAGACTACGGGTTGGTGATCTGCCACTTTTCTTCCATTTACCTGCCGCTAGCATTAGAAAAATGCAAATGTAATGAATGAAGTGAACAGAAAAATAAAAAATTATAAAAGCCGATTATATTAAAGTAAACAAATAAAGACATGGTTGACACCCGATCCATCAATGGTAGGCCTACTATTCAATAGGAATAAAAATAAGTAGGCCTAGTTAGATAGTAATCAGATATTTCATGTAATTCATTATCTCACAATGAAACGTACTGCTGTATTATAAGATTGGTACATTAATTTGTATAAATTGTTCAGTTTGTAGTGCTCAATATCCAAAATCAGAGCTTCAACATTGAACTTTGACATTATTTTAACATTAAATAAAATGAGTCCGTCTTGCCTGATGATTGCCAATGGCGTGAAACCAGGGTCTTCTATAGCCTTGTCTGTGTGAAATTGGAGTAGCGAGAATTTGTATGCCTCTTTCTTGATTCAATTTTTTAATTAGTAAATATATAATTAAATAGTAGCCTAAGATGCTTGGTAGGCCTATTTAGAAGGATGAATGGATTTTTAGACATTCTGATATACAGTATATAGCCTATAATCCATGATATTGTAAATTATACACACAAATTTTAAGTGTTTTTTATCATCGAATATCGACTGTGTTCCGCGTTTAAGACTTGCCGCAGGGTCCGACAAAAATGGGGATCCTAGATCCTGGAAGGCTAGACAAAATTCAGAAGAACATTGATGTTTTTAATGATTTATTGGTCAACCATCAACAAAAAAATTCATAAGAAAATCCTGAAATGCCTCTAGGATTCCAGAAGGCTGAACCTTTTGTCGGACCCTGACCTGCCGTATTAAATTGATTTCTGGATTGCAATGATTGGAGTGGATTGTGTTCACGAAGTGACAAGTGAATATTTGGCTATGATTTGGCTGATCATCAATTTGAAAAAGTTGAAGATTGAAATTCATGTTACTGCACAAAGCTTCTGTATCTTTTATGAGCTACTAAATGCTGCTGTCGTATTTGTTGGTTTTCAATTGATTTGACATTTCAATGATAAATGTTTAAATATTAGTGTTGTTCACTAATTTACTTTGCCAGCATGGTTGACATCAACAATAGAAAGCAAGATACATTTATGATTTTGAAATTTCATTGCAAAACCTTAAACGCCATGTATGGAGCGAATATGAAGCTTACTTGAGCCAAATCATAATGAAAATCAACATGTTTTATACTAAAATGATGGCTGTCAAATGTATATGTAGCCTAATTGCTAGTGTAAACAGGTTATGGCGGAGACACTAGCCATGACAAGCAGGGTCCGACAAAGTCCGGGAACCTGGGAACCAGGTTCCCAGAAGGTTTGGGCAAATTCCGAAGAATTCCGAAGAATTTAAACTTTTCCCGTTCAAGTTTTGTAAATTAAATTCCGAAGGTTGGAAGATTTCGTCAGTTATCCGAAGTTTTCAAATTAATATAATTTATTTAATAAGAATTAATATTTACATGTCTTTATATTTAATATAACTATGTCTATTTATTCATCAACATAATAAACAGTTCAATTTTCAACGTAAGTGTCTCATTACACGCTCGCTCTGTTTCATAACAATGTGTGAAGTACGTCAGGCGTCACAACATTCGAATTGAATGAATGATTAATTGATGTGATCTCGCAAACTCGTAAACGCAGAAGTATTTTATTCCCTCTCGCCTTCACAATCATCGCGAGCAAACTAACAAAATTATTCTGCGTTCAGTTTGAAAATCGTGGTTACATTTGTTTATCTATCGTATTTGTCTTTGAGTTGACGTGGCTTCTCTAACTTCGGCATCTTCACCGCTTTCGTTGTCTGTAGGCCTACATTAAATTATTATTCTTGAATATTTGAATTGGAATTTCCATTAAACATTATTCAAGTATTTCGGTAACTTTATATATACATGTCTAGTTTTGTTTCGAAACAAAATGAAGTCTAATCATGCTCATAGTGTCTACAGTTTGAGAACATGAACATGTCTGTGTAGCAGGATATTCGGCAATTCACGACTGATGTTGTCTGTAGTGGAGTCGATTAGCGATTTAATATTCACAACTATTTGCGTTGGCTTCAACTTCGAGCATCGAACATATTTTGAACAGTTCGATAATTGCGTTTGCGTATGATTGTATCGAGATAGAATCAAATGAAAGTACGGAGTACGTGTTAAGTAAAAGTCTTCAGCAGACCCTTTGTAAAGTCTTTGTTAACGATGAAATATTTCGGCTATTACGATCACAGTTTTATAATTATCTTTCCGTTGTAAACTATAATTTGCTGATTAAAGATGTGTTCTTGGAACTTGACAAACAACGAAGTTTAATCAGTTGTAATGCATTTTAAACAGTATATTTCTTTAGTTATACCAATCAGAAGGGGGTAATAACAAAATTGAAGCCCATCCAAACTACAACTGAAAAACAGCGATTCCAATGATAAGTAACATACTTATTATTATATCTTACTTGAAAACCGACTGAGAATACAGCAGAAAACATTACCATGGAGCACAGGCATACTTTCGCATTTATAGGTATAAAGATAAGCTATATATTTATGAAAATTTCCATACCTATGACTCTGAGACGGGCTTTTGAAACAAGTTGAAAAATTCACGCAAAAATGACTATAAACGCTATTTCCGGGAAAAATTTTCCGAAGAAATTTGAGAAAAAACTCAGGTTCCCGGAAGGTAAATTCTTTTGTCGGACCCTGATGACAAGTATTTGGGGTTCCTGCCTGTAGCTTGACGATTTCTATTGTTCTGAAATTCTTTTGGCTCTAATAGGCCTACTACTGTTGCAGCTTGCATCTAGGCTTAGTTTGGTTACCTGTCAAACCGTACACAGATTGAACCCAGACCTTCCAAGTCTCACGGCTTTGCCGTGAGTCTCACGCTTTTACACTGATTTTCCCGGTTTCTCTCACTTTCTCACGGCAAAATCCAATCTTAAGAAAATGTCCCTACTTTCTGTGTATAAACTCTTTGATAATCTAATTAATGTTCAACATCTTGATTCTTGATTTATACTCTGTTGGATTATTCTAGCTGTTGTTTCTGAACTGCTTTTATGTTTTTAAGTGTCAACATTATCCAAAATGTTGTCGTAAATTTTCGTTTCAAGCCATTCTGAATCCATGATGAAATGCATGCCCTCAAATCCCTAGAATTGGGCCATCTCTTCGGGGCGGCCCCTATATTTTATCCCCAAAATACGGAATTTCAAAAATCTTACTATTTTATCAAATCTCAAGTTGGAAGGTCTGTTGAACCGTAAATCCTTTTTTCCTGGAAATTGTTTAATTATTTAATTAAAGACCGTAATAAACATTAACCAAAGCAAAATCATGAAACATCGAGCTTGCGTACGGATCTGAGTACGGATCAGCTATCGGCGTCACGCGTTAGTATAAGTACGGTTCAATGTGTATTCGGTTTGACTGGATACCTTTTAGTTTCGTTAACAAAAAACATTATTCTTCTTGCACTGTTTGCAATTTATGTTTGAGTCAACTCGATTTTATTATAGCCCCTTTGTGTTGCTTTCTGAGTCTTTCATTTTCCTATATTCAAATCAGTGATCAATTGCAAAATTATCCACACGCCGACGCAAGTAGCCTAACAATAAGAAATTGAAATCGACAGGATCACTTATTAAACGAAAAATAATATTGGGCAATATGACCAGCTTTTCAGTACGTTGAATGTTGTTTTCATACGCCACAGCTCAAAGCCACATGGGATGTAAACAATCGACAAACACGACACTGAGACCAGAAATTAGGGCTTTTATAAGGTGAGTGCAGAAACATAGCGCAGTGTCAGTAAAAATTAAAATGGCTTCTTCTAATGAGCAGTGGTCAGACTTTTCACTTTTGTTAAGATGAAGGGTACTTTTTTAAAGGCAATTAACAGGACACTGTTTTACCTGTAGATTATTAAAACATTGAAAGTCAATGCACATTTCATCGAGCTCAAATATCAATGTAGATTGTAGAACATGTAAATAAACAACCACCATTTTGTTTGAAAATCTTACCTGTGGCTTTTTGATATCGTCAACAGATACTTTAATAAGTGAGCCAAATAACATTCCCATTGTCTGAACAATAACTTCAGGTGTTAAAATAATGATATCATCTTCATTAATTGCTAAAGATGCATTCGCCATGTCGAATTCAATATGGATAACTGCAAATTTAATTAGTTTATGTCCTGTTCGTTTAACTGTTCGTTTATCGTTTAGCGAATGTCAGATTTGTTTGAGTTTTTCGCGCTCTTTCGATGATAGTATTGCGCATGCTCTGGTGTTCTTCTTTTGTAAATCCGCGGAATGCAAACTACGGATTTAGTTACGATCATAGGCGTAGGAGCTGGGGGGCAGGGGGCATTTGCCCCCCCAAACGCATTTGAGAAAAAAATTCGGGCAATTTTTCGGGCAAATCAACAAATTACAAGTCTTTTGTGGTACAGTGAAAGTGTTCAGGATATTTATTGTGTATTAATAAAATTCAACACTTCACAAAAACAGTTTCTATGAACAGGAGTATACTATGCATTGTAAGCCTACTGGCAAGCTTTCTTCTTATCATGTTCCAATCTAATATTCATAATTTTATGCAATAATTATGGTTGCTATATCGCTTAATTATTTTGAAGACTCCACCTCCACTCGTTTTGCAATATAAAAAATCCAGAACTCATCTACACGCTTTATATATTAACGTCTAAAAAGATTAAGACCGTGATGACATGAGAAATGTTTCATTGACCCAAATGTGTAAGTGGAAACTTTTAGGTCAATTTTCGGGCAGATCAAGCTATTTCTTATATCTCTTTGCAAATGAAATTATTCAGTCATTCAATATTTCGCAGGTTACACGTAACGTTGTCCTGAAAAATATCAGTAAACAATAATCCAAATTTTCTTGCTCGCTCTGCTCGCAACAATTCTTCGCATCAGATCATATAGGGATTAGTGAAGCAGATCACCATTTGCCATAAAATAGGCTTGTCTCGCTCTTTCAAATTAAATACATAACCCAGTGCTGCATATGAAAGTGTATTTTACGGTGCCTAAAATACACTGCTATATGCAGCAAAATATTCTGCTCTAAGGTGTCTAAACATTCTCAGGAAATAAAAGTAAATACCTAAAATAGGATGACCTATATGACGAGCCAGGTATGACTAAAACGTTCTTTACGATCCACTACAGGGAGAAATGAACGTTATTATTTACACCGTAAAGCTAAGTTGCAGGAGGAATGGAATAGCTGATAACGGCTTTTTGAATTCAGTAAAAAATTATATAATCATATATAATTGCTTAAAATGAATGTAAAATGAATGTGTTTCAATATTATGATGACGGTATTAAGAAATGTATGGGGCTGAAGGAGGCCTGTGATCTCTGTGTTTGTATCCTGTGATACATCTTCTGCAATTTTGCATGTGAGTTATAATAACAATATTTACTCTTATAACAACATTTCCCGGAAAAATTTTTTCGGGCAAAACCATTTTTTCCCCCCTGGTTGGAAATATGCCCCTACGCCTATGTGTGGTGCAATTTCAACATGATTTAAACGATTTAAATTTGGCTTCATGATCATCAGTCAAATTTTTACAGCTGTCGAAAATACTGTAACTAGAAAATACGCTGTTGTTCTTGCTTCAACAATCTGATTCTGGCAAGTTGTTGCTCTTTAAAAGGCTGCAAACTTTCTCTGTTTTGAATGATCGTTGTGGCGGCGAGGAAAGCCATAGATTTATTCCTGTAGTCAGTGTATTAGTAAGTTTGATCAAAAATCAAGCAAGTATTGAAAAGAAATTGAATAAACTCTTTAAAGGTAGATGTTTTTATCCATACTTTGACGCCATCAGACTTACTTCAACTTTCGAAGACGTAGAAATTTATGAAAACAATGAGATCAGACAAGCCGGCGTTAGGCAGAATACTGCAGAACACTTGACAAAGGACACAAGTCCCGCCTACCAACCATCAAATCTTGGCACATCAAAGTAAGCAGGACTTGGAGCCAGTCAAATGTTGTAGATGCTTTTGTGTGGACTCTGCTACTTGTGTTTCACCCAATTGTTTCCATAAAACTACTAAAGAGGCAATCTCATTTTTGATCTGTTCCTCCATAGTAAAAGTAATATTGACATGGGCTTCATTAAGATGCTTTAAAAGAGCAGTGGCGCTATTCTTATCGGGCAGTATTGCTAACGTGTCATCAACATATAGCTATTGTAATTATTTGTTCGGCAGTTGTGATGATAGTTTCTCTTCAATGCTACACATGAATGCATTTCCAATGAGAGGACCTAAAAGCCAGCCCATCGCAACGCTATCAAATTGCTCAAACAGTTCTCCATCGTACAAAAACAATTGATCTTTCGTTGCCAGTAACGACAATTCTCGCAAATTATCAAGTACAATTCAAGGCTATACTTATCATTGAACCAATCGCTGTTAAAGCCTTTTTCACAAGTAAATATATTGTCTCTAATAAAGGCACATTAGCAAACAGGGATGATACATCGTAAGACACTAGAATACTGCTGGTATCAAACTTAGTGGCGCGAAGTGGTTTAGTAAAATCAAGGCGTTCGTTGTATCTATTTACAGCTTATAACACTAACAGGAAACTATGCGTCGATTGCTTAATATTGGTGGAAGAATTTTGTAAGATTTCATGTCAATTAAGCACTACTTTTTCCAACCACCTCCAGGCGTTTTGGAATCAAAAGAGATGAAGCTGATATAAAAGCCAACAGTTTTGTCTGTATTAAAATTGATGTGTCTCAGTGTGTTTAATTTGAATAAAAAATGATTACAATATAAATCATGAAATGCAGAACATCAAATCTATGACAGTCTGAGTGCTATGATTTGCAAGCAGGCCTTTTGTTGAGGAACAGGAGAGGAGATTCCTCGCAGGAGTTAGGAACTAATCAGGAGCGTTTTGTGCCACCCTTGACAACAGTACCCAATGCATCATATCTATAATCCAATCAGACGTTGAACAGACGAGAAGAACAGACGCCCAATTGTTTTTATGTCTTTCATAGTTGATTACACCATGATATAAACAAGAATTCGTCGCTACAAATTATAACCATCAAGTATCAACATCAAAGAAGACAAGAACGATTATATTAGTATAACTATTTAATTAAACACAAACAATTTCTATTTCTTTTATCATGTAATGATATTTTATTCATTCCTTCCTGTATATACTATTTCATATGATTCACTCACAGACGGGACTTATGTCTTATATACATAGTGTAATTCATTTGTTAACTGTAAAGTTTCTGTTTGTAATCACATATACCTTGTAATGTAAATCATTGCCTGTGATAATGTATTAGTTCTCTTCACGTCCGCCCTTTGTACCCCTTCGTGGCAAAAACATCTATATTAGCAAAGCTGGTCCACCTTCATAGAGGCTGTGTTTATCAACGGCCATGTTAACCCTTTAGTTATCCTCTCCTTGTTGGTGACCAGCTATACAGTTATCACTACATCAAATAATCAACTTTTATGTATGTGTGGTGGTATATATTACTACGTCATACATTCCGTCTGATATTTTGACAGATAGTTGTACTTAGTTTTGATAATTGCACTTTCAAGTTATTTGCCCCAAATTTGGTCCTTAAAATGTAATACAACATTAACATCATTCTTATATTCGCTTGCAAATCAAGCAAACACTTAGCACGCCGTTTCCTAAACTAATATTTAAATATATTAAGTGTATGGGATATTTCAAATGGGAAAATATCGATTTCAAATTATTAAATGTTGATGATTATTGAGGCTATTGATGATGAGATTATCTATAGAGACGCATGATGAGTAACCTACAAATATATTTTCAACGTCTGAACAATAATGCCATTATCGATATGTTTTTCATATATTCTCCAAATGACGAAAACATTGAAACTGCAATAGAGAACGGCTGTAACAATTGCTTATCAGAATGTGTTCGCTGAGAGTTTCTATTTTATAGATACAAGTCTTGTTTATAGTTTTCAATACAAATAGATTCTGTTGTTAAGGGTTAAATGAGTGTTAAACTAACAATGGAGCATTATTTTGTTACCATATTATTATTTTTGCAAATCACAAGATGAACAAAATATCTTTCACAATACACTGTTTTAAATGTTAAACCGAGTTCCGAAATATTTTCATTCAAAACTATAATTACGCAACGCAAATAACAAATTTAACAGGTACAAGTATTTGCAGTGTGAATCATTCTTTCAAAATGATACAGCTGGCTGCCGGTCGTTGAGAATTCCTATGGATACAGATTGTGTGTATTTTTGAAAATATAAAGGAGTTGACTTGAACAGCCATTATGGAAGAACGAAAAATGTCATTTTCGCAGGCAAAATTTACTTTTTTATTTCTTCTGTGTAATTACTTCATCTCATGCAGGGGAAGCTCGTTATGCCCAATATCTCCAAAGAAAACATCTGGAATAAATCTGAAAGCAAACTCTGGTCATTATTTCAAAGGGACGCCATTTAAAGTATACTCCAACGTTACACTTGGAAAGTGTTCTATGATATTTCTTGCTGAATCAAAATCTGAAGCGATGAATGTTATTGGTACGAACAACACTAACGTAGCATGTCAGCTTTTTGAAAAAAAATACAATAAATATTTGGAGAACGAAGGCATTATGGATGTTGAAGAAGGATCAACGTATTACGAGAAATATGAAGGTAAATAATAATAAAAAGCATTACAAAATTGTTAAATATTAGAACCAAGCCTTGATTGGCTTATAATGATCATTTTCATAAAACTACACGGCTCCATGTCGCATCGTTTTCTCATAACAACTGTTATTATATAGCCATTATTGTCTTCGTGGGTGTTCCAAAACTCATAAAAGCCGGATGCAATAAAATTGATATTTCACACGAAAAATAACACTTTTGTACCAATCACAGAAGGGGTCATGCATTTGTATTATAAACGGAACTCTCACTTTCGAAACTAAAAGGAACGCCATGTTTACAAGGTTTTGAATCGATTCCATACATACATTTGATTGAATACATTCGAATTCGATTAATAGAGAATCTTTGAACTTGCTTAAAAACAACTTTTGAGTTAATCTTCATTGCGTTTTACATTCTTAATAAATTTGCTTGTCTCTAATAAACTCTAAAGTTTTGTTCTACATGCTCTCAATTAAATGTTTTATATAATAAATAAAATAATTAATTTGCGCTTGGAGATATGGTATTTATTTTTCTCGTGTTCAAATCTCTCTCACTCGCCCGCACATCCCCATACATTCTCATGAATTATTCTCTATATATTCGTTGTTAATAATCAGACTTGGTTCAATCGAACACGTGAGTCGATGGTACTGTGGGTGTTTATTCAAGCAGGTTCTAATTTTTCTTGCGAGTAAAAGATGAGTCAACTACAGTGTAGATAAAAAACGAAGTCCAATGTTTCCAAAGTCTTGATTATTTTTGTAATAATACCAGTTTCAATAGAATCTTATATGAGTTAAGTTAGATAGATCGTTTTGAATGTTTGATCCCATATATTCTGATTAATATTTGTTAGCTACGTCTATTTATCTACATTTGATTCATGATTCAGCCAATTTATACTTATGATATGCTCAGCAAAACAGTTAACAAATTGTTTTAGTATGCTAAAAGTTCAAAATAAAAAAGCTCGTTAAGCGAAAGTTATTGTTTACATAGTTTGTTTACATCTGAATTAAGCCTACGCGTCTGGAATAAATTTAGCACAATCATCTATTTTTAATCTGCATTCTAATATATCAATACTTCTACATAACCATTATATGTAATTCTTATAATAATAACATAAGACGGATATACTGTTAATACGGAAATACTTTATTTAATAGAAACAATATTGAATAATTAATTCTAAGAAATTCATAAAACAGTGGGCAACCCGATTACGTTGCCTATTGCCGTTGTATAATACGATTAGATAATGCTTGAAAGACAACGATTACTGTGAATTAGACAACAATATTATTATTGCTATTATTGTATCAATCAAAACTATCAAATGTTGATTTTAAAAATGATAAATACGATCATCTTGATCATACTGAAATTGAAAGGTGGTTGATTGACGCCTCAATACCAGTAGCAACAAAGGGATTGACATAATGGGGAATTGCTTTAAATGTAAACAATACAATAGACTATTTCAACAGTTGTGCTTGAAAATTTGTAACATTGAAAGAAGTACCATAAGAAAGTATTATTTTTAAATTCAGAATGGTTTCAAAAAAGATATCCCGAAGAAGGATTAGAAGTTTTAGAAGAAAAAGGTACATCTCAAGAGATTTTACAAAGAAATAAAACTTGAGAAAGGAAAATATTGCAGTCGTTCCGCATACTTCTCTATGAGAGCATCTATCAATCACTTCCTCACTTCTTTTCGTGATGGGTTTACAGTCTCAATAATTTCAATAAAAAACGACGAATGTTTCAAATCAGCCAATATGTCTATGAATGCAAAATTGAAAAGAGTTTTTTTGAAAAGAGAATTTGGATGTCATTCAGCAATATGTGTGACTAGTTTATTTCAGGTCACATGATATCAATAATAACGATTAAATCCCCCCAAGTGCGGGAAATGAAGTTGTTATCCGCTCGCTCTTACATGAGTAACCAACAAAGTAGACAACGATTTTCCAATGTTTCAGGCTGGGGATATATGGACGCACCGAACTCAATTGATTCATTCATTCAAATTAGATCTCACGATAGCGCGCTTTGCATAACACCTTCGGTTCATCAAAATTCCTCAAAAGACATTTTGTGCGCCAAGGAAGCTCCACACGTCAAGACTTGACGTGCGGATCTCTTCTCCATGAGTTAAATTTATCGAGCGAGCTATCATCGCACCGAACTAAATACATTTGAATAACGGTGCTGTGACTGAGCTCCTATATGGTGATAAACCGGGGGATGTGCAAATCATAAATTATTTGAAGAATGTCTCCATGGAAATGAACATCACTTTTGAGAAGTAGTTATATGGACTTGCTTGTATGATTGAAAGATGGCTGACGGGGAAGCTGATATTTTTGTCAAATCGTGATTTAAAACATTTAGAAAGCAATTTTTATTTTAGTCAATCAAAATGCATCCTCATTTTTATCAAAATACGTTAATTTAATGGAAATTTACATTTACTGAAAAATGTTGAATGTGGATAATAGAGAGTTTCAGATCTCATCGAACTACGACGATAGGATCACGCCATTTACAACTTCCTGTTCTGATCGTCGTACTCACGCAGTTTACAATCCGGATTATTTTTCCCAACGACGATAGTTCCATTTCTTTGCAAAACATGAAAACAATCATTTTGATAATGTCAATGTGGCGAATACGTATTTGTATGTTATGGATTTTGAAGATAAAACAACGCTACATATCGCAAAGATCTAAAGCAATCGTTAAATCGTTAATGCAACATAATTGGAAGAAGATTTCTTTTAAATCATGTTTAAATGAAATAATCAACTAATATTATAAGTAAAGACTAAAAGGAACAAAATCATCCTTAGCTTACTTTAAACCTTATGGTGTTGTTTTCAACATGTTTATGTAGCCAAGGTATTTGACCACGCAAAAGATCATAAACTTCATTCCAAGTATATATTTTTCAAGTGTATTTATCAACAACTCTGATGGAAAAAGAATTTACTGTATTTCTGATTGATATAGTAATACTAAGATTGTATTGAATGCACTTTCTATGCTACATTTATCGTATTTCAAGTTGAGTTTCGCTACCGTTCACGACGATGATAGATTGCTCCTGAACCGTTCACGTGAACGATTCTTGAACAGAGGTGATTCCCCAAAGAGATACGCAGAAGCACTGCGCACCCTTCTAACGTCGTCGTTCATGCAATCTGAAACTCTCTAATAATTCAACCAAAACCTGCTGGATTCAAACCCCGATTCAAACCATGGGTATAATTCCAAATAAAGATTTACTATCACGTGACATTTTGGCAAGTTTTTAAATATCTTCAACATCTAGCCACAAATGTGAATCTAATGCTATTAGGTGTTGCACCTAATTCGAATTGAGCCCGGAGCGTCCATATAACACCAGCCTCATTCGACCAAATTGAGAAAATTAGTTAAAACTTAAAAACTCGATTAATACACGGAGTGCAACATAAAATGTTTGTATTAGCAGATTTAATGGCGTTAATATAAGTGAATGAAAGTAAAATGCATACTCTAATATTCAAGAAGGCTTTCAGAGTACCAGCATAGATGTGCAGCATTACATCTGTTTGATGCTCGTCTGTTTTAACTCTGAAAGGGCTCTAGTCGGAGCAACTTAACAATAAAAATGCATCAAGGCAAGTAAATTATTGCCTTACATTAAAATGCTGTCACCTTTCCATCAAGTTAAAAATAAGTTTTAACTATGAATAGTTCTTATTTAATTTACACGTCATTGCTAAGTAGTTGCGTTTTGAAATTATATAAATTATCTAATTAGATTATTACTATTGACTGTGTTTTTATTATCTGATTGAATACCATGAATATACTAATGCACTTATAGTGTATGACCGCCTCGTAAAATATTGAGTTTGATTCCCCATAACTTTACGCACTCTTGACTTTTTATATGAAAAATCTTCCTTAACGTAAATGACGAGGAAATCTTAGATCGTGTGCAATTCACTGATTTGAGACTTTATCTAGCCACAAAACTGATAGTAAGGAGGAAGACAACTTTCTGGAAGACATTTCTGATTTCAGTAATAAATTGCTATGCTCTTTTTATTTTCCAAATGTCGGTGGATCTAGGATAGAAAATCTATTATTGTGCTGGTCTCATAATCCTTGTATTATGAGATGTTTGCTTCGAAATAATCATCGAACAAATAGAAAACTCATGCAATGGGAAAACTTATAATCCGTTAGTCATTTTCTAAATAGACAAAATATTTTTTTAATTGAAATAATATTCACCTGTTGAATATAATATTTATCATGCCTGCAGGGGAGTATTAATTCTAGCCGGGGATAATTACATGATTCAAAATTAATCTATACATATTTTCAATTTATTATTCTTAGAATTTTGCAAGTTCGAGTTGCCTGCACTTCGAGTCGGAAGCAAAAATGATGAACCAGCAACTTTTATTTTCCCATCACATTCTGGATTATACAAGATTAAATTAAAGCATCTCAGCTCCGGATTGATATGCTTTACTAGTCAGCCTATCCCAATGCCATTTGGTTGCTATTATAACATTCCATATCCAAATTACATGGTTTTAGTTGAAGGGATTCGTGATGATGTTGTCGTAGCAAAAGAAGGTTTTAATGAGTATGAGGGAGATGGAACAACGACGAATTATGTGGCAACATCTTCTTGTTTCTATTTGACCCATGGCACTACATATTCATTTTGGTATAGAGAAGACTTGGTTGATTATTCTGAAGAGACTAATGCTGGTGAGATTGTCTTTGAATTGATGATCCAGGAATGCTAATTAATGAAAATACAATTCAAGATTGAGTCAAATTGCACAATCATTTAATCTTCAAGGCCTTAAATTAATTTTTAATACAATGACGAATCTTCGATAACATCCATCGTTGAAATTAGTGTTAATAATGATTTTAATTCATTTATAGAGACATATAAATATAAATGGATTACATTTCAATAAAATAGGGGTATCAATATATAATAGGTTTGCAATTAAATTATATAGCGTTATAAGAATTAATGTATTCAGTTTATATTATGCAGGGCAATCAATATTAATGTAAATTGCATTTCAATAAAATAGGGGTATCAATTTATGAATACATTGCATTTAATTATATGGGGTTATAAGAATTAATGTATTCGGTTTAAATTATGCAGGGCTATCAATTTTAATGTAAATTGCATTTAATTATATGGGGTTATAAGAATTAATGTGTTCGGTTTAAATTATACAGGGCAATCAATATTAATGTAAATTGCATTTAATTATATGGGGTTATAAGAATTAATGTGTTCGGTTTAAATTATACAGGGCAATCAATATTAATGTAAATTGCATTTAAGTATATGTAATATATATAATATAATATATGTAATATTCAACATAAATATATATGTATTGTACTTATATTATACAAGCCTTCAAATTGCAGTCAGTCCCCCGGCCTTGTGGCTTCGCTCCAATAATATATATCCTAGGATTGCTTCGCAATCAGTTAACGCAATCTGTTAATGGGTTCAAAATTAAGTCCACATATTACATTGGAAACAAACTTCATAGCAACAGTTAATACTTTGAAATTAAATCATTCTCTTTCGCCTTGGTGAACCTTTGATAGAGGCGAATGAAACAAGGAAAAAAAGAAGCAAAAATAATAGTGTTTCTAGTGCGAGGTTCGAACTGCTGTTCTCCAACATTAGGGAACCCGCGTCTACCTAACGCCACTTTAACAGATGAAATCATTATCATTTCAAAGAACACAAATGCTATTCTAGTATTTGTTGTAAAATCAACCAGTAGAAGATTAAAAGATAGAGACGACAGTAATAACGCAATATAGTTCTTCTAGCTGTTTTTATATCGTTTCTATTAAGCTGCCATGTTCTCAAGCTCAGCACATGATTGCACCATGTCACAGGGAGTACAACTGATATAGTATGTATATATGAAACACAGGATTTATAATCTACAATGATGTATGAATATGAAGTTGGCATAACATAATATAGCATTTCCCTCCTCAACATGTTTCTATAAATCTTTCTGTAGGCTTTAATGAACGGTTAGAGGTTTGTGCTGGTGTTGGAGAGGGGACAGGCTCATGTGATGCTGCCAAAATAAGTGGCACACTATCAGTTGCTTCTTCTTCTTCTTCTTCATCTTCTTCTTCTTCTTCTTCTTCTTCTTCTTCTTCTTCTTCTTCTTCTTCTTCTTCTTCTTCTTCTTCTTCTTCTTCTTCTTCTTCTTCTTCTTCTTCTTCTTCTTCTTCTTCTTCTTCTAGTGTAGCAGCTATGTCTCATCTGGAGATAATAAACCAGGTACTGCAATCAAACGACGTCTATTTTTACGAAAGACTCTTCCTTGCTTGTAAAGAACCAGATATGATTTTGGGATAACATTTGCTAACTTGTCGTTTCAAATCTGGACGACGCAGGCGCACTTCGTCATCAGCTACGAGCACTAGTACATCCGGGCTGCTAGTATCATTTCTGAAACGTTCTTTGGTCGATTACTGCATTGTGATCATTTCAAATTGTTATTCTTTCAAAGAAAACGATAGATTGTCTTCCATTGTGAGGGTTTTGTCCCTCATGTTCAGCTGCATATTTTTTAGGGTAAAAAAAACACGCTTAAGACCCTTGAGAATTTCTTCAGCTGCGTATGGAAATTCTATGACAACTATTGGAATGGACTCATCAGTGCTGGTCAAAACATTGCCACCATTACTTTCACCTATATCAAATGATGATTCAAACCCTATTTTCAACCATTTCAACAAAAATGGTGTCCTGTAGTCACGTGAAAAGCCTTCAACAAATCAGCGCGCAAAGCGGCGTGTTTAAAGTATATCCCAAATCTTGTATATAGAATGCTCTTCTTCTGTCGAGGGATGTTAGGGGAGATTCAGGGGGCAGATATTCCATCATTCGTTAGTAAAAATTGATTTTTATGGAACTTTTGGTACATGTTCTATAAATAGCCTCTTCTTCGCAGGAGTTAGCTGACTAAAATAGAACGTTTTGTGCAACACTTGACAACAGTACATAATGTACCATACATCTAATTCAACCATGACGTTGTACAGACGAGAATAGCAGACGCCCACTAGTTTTCATGTCTTTCGTAGTTGATTAAACCACGATAAAACAGGAATTGGTCGCTAAATATTATAGTGATTAAGCACCAACATCAAAGAAGACAAGAACGATTATATTAGTATAACTATTTGATTAAACACAAGCAATGTTTTATTTCTTTTTTCATTTAATTAATTCGTTGATTCCTGTATATACTATTTCATATATTTCATTCACAGACTCAAAGACGGGACTCCTTCTACGTGTGAGGAAGTTATGTAGAAGATTGTTTTATGTCTATTGTCTTATACATAATGTATTTCCTTTGTTAACTGTAAAGCTTCCGTTTTTGATCACGTATACCTTGTAAGGTACAAATTGTCTGTACTGTAGCATTGTATTAATCTTCCTTACGTCTTCTCCCTTGGCGATAACATCTATATTAGCAAAGCTGGTCTACCTTCATAGAGGCATATGCTTTACAACGGCAATATTAACCCTTCATTCATCCTCTTCCTTTTTGTGGTCAGCTATAGTTATTATTACAACAATTACATCAAATAATCAACTTCTATGTATATGCGGTGGTATCTATTAGTACGTCATAAATTCCATCCCGCTAAATATAGCCGACATAACTAGCATCACACAACTCACGTTGAAAACATCAATAAGCTTTTTACTGCTAATTAATGGTCTGTTAAATTGACCGATAGTTATACACTAAGTTTACACTTCACTTTGAAGTGTCAAGCCTTTTTAAATCGATTGCCCAAATTTTGTCTTATAAAAAGTAATACAATATTAACGTCATTCTTCTTTTAGCACACAGCACGCCGCTTTTTCAACTTACTAATATTACAACTAATTAGCTGTATGGGATATCTTAGATTTAAAAATATTGATTTCAAATTATTACAAATCGATGATTATTGATGAGATTGATGAGATTATCTATAGAGATATATGATGAATAACATACAAATACATTTTCAACGTCTGAACAATAATTCCATTATCGATATGTTATTAATATGTCCTCAATATATTTACATGACGAAAACATCGAAATTACAGAAGACGTACGGCTATAACAGTTGTTTATCAAACTGTGTTAGCTGAGAGTTTCAATAAATGCAAGTCTTGTTTATAGTTTTCAATACAAGTAAATTCTATTTTTACAAGGGTTAAGTGAGTGTTTTAGACTAACAATCAATCATTATTTTGTTACCATATTATTATTTTTGCAAATCACAAGATGAACAAAATATCATTCACCTATACAGCGTTTTACTTATTGAGCCGACTTCCGAAATATTTCATTCAAAACTGGTCATGATTATAGGTAACCCAAATGACAATTTTAACAGGTCACCTAGGTCACAGGTATTTTGAGTGTGCATTCATTCTTTCAAAATGATACAGCTGCTCGTCGTTGAGAATTCCTATGGATACAGATTGTGTATATTTTTGAAAATAAGGAGTTGAATTGAACCGCCATTATGGAAGGACGAAAAGTGTCATTTTCGCAAGCAAATTATATTTTTTTATTTCTTCTGTGTTATTACTTCATCTCATGCAGAGGAAGCTCGTTATGCACAACATCTCAAAGTAAAACATCTGGAATAAATCTGAAAGTAAACACTGGTTATTACTACAAAGGGACGCCATTTCAAGTTTACTCAAACATTACACTTGGAAAATGTTCTATGATATTTCTTTCTGAATCAAAATCTCAAGCGATGAATGTTATTGGTAGGAGCAACACGAACGTAACATGTCAGCTTTTTGAAGAAAAATACAATAAATACTTGAATAACGAAGGCATTATGGATGTTGAAGAAGGATCAACGTATTACGAGAAAGATCAAGGTAAATAATAATAAAAAGCATTACAAAATTGTTAAATTTTTTATCCGAGCCTTGATTGCTCTAAAGTTTTGTTCGACATGCTCTCAAGAAAATTTTTTATATAGTAAATAAATAATTCGTGGGCGCTTGGGGATATGGTATTTATTTTTGTCGTATTCAAATCTCTCTCTCTCTCCTACACAGACCCGCTTGCTCATGAATGATTTCCTTTATATTCGATGTTAATACTCAGACTTTCAGGTTCAGTGGACAAAATTCGAGCTATCCATTGGCTAAAGTCGAGCTCGTGATTCGATGGTATCTGTGGACAACACCGATGACGTTGCCTATTGCCGTTCTCTAATACAATTAGATAATAAGAACGTTGTCTAATCGTATAAGACCACGATTAAACGTGAATTAGACAACAATGTTATTATTGCTAATATTGTGTCAGTCGAAACTATCAAATGTTGATGTTAAAAAGGATAATACCATCATCTCGATGATACTGAAATTGAAGAGTTGATTGACACCTCAATACCTGTAGCAACAAAACGACTGTCAAAATGGGGAATTGCTATAAAGGTAAACAATAGACTAATCAAACAGTTTTGCTTGCAAATTTGTGACATTGAAAGAAGTACCACCAGAAAGCTTTGTTTTTAAATTCAGAATCATCTCATCTCTTTACGTCAAATTAGTATGTACAATTAAAAGATATTTATAAATATATACATAATTATTGAACGTCGTAACAAAAATAGTAACTTTAAGTTTATTTACATAATTTAACTACATTATTTCTCCAGCCATCACGGTTATTCGCTTTGGACATGACATTATTTGGTTGTATGTACATGGCGCCAAGATCGTTCGTAAATTGTCCAACATAGGTGTTCATAAGAGCGCCTCCCCTTCTCAGTGGTTCGGTCGGTTGATTGTCAGGATTCAGTGACATAGCCAGAGGACAGGTTGGGCGTCTTAAGGCGTGGCCAATGAGCGAGAGGCGAAGATTACGTATGCGCTTCTGTGCAGCCTTCAATCCCGTCAGATTATATAAATCTTTGTTGCTGATAACATTGGGGAATCTGATATCCACTGCATATCGAATAAGTGCTCTGTGGGAGGCATCTACTTGCTCTGCTAGTGTGGTGCTGAGAGTCCATGCTTCAGAGCTATAAAAGAGCACGCTTTCAATACATGACGTAAAAAGATGTACTTTACATGACATGTCGACATTGGATCCCCATACCTTCCTGAGTTTAATGGCTGCAGTCCATGCTAAACGTCTTCTATGTTTGAACGATGATTCACTTTTGAGAACTTGGCAGCCAAGGTATTTGTAATCTTTTGCAACAGGAAGTGGTTGTCCGTTGATTGATTTGATGGTATATTCATCTGATGGAGGTCCTATGTACATAACTTCGGTTTTTGCCTCGTTGATTGACAATCCAACCTTCCTTGCCTCTGTCTCGAATCGGTGTAGTTGGCGTTCTGCTGATCGGGCATCGTTGCTCATTAATGCACAGTCATCCGCGTAGGCCAAGGCTGGTAACTTCACAGCTGGTTTCCTGAGGCAGAGACGTCTTCTTAAGGTATAAGCATCTTCTTCCCTTAGTGACATCCGTAACACGTAGTCCATGACCAAGATGAATAAATATGGTGCCAAGGTGTCACCCTGTAGAACACCAGAGGTGGTTGTGAACGGGTCAGTATATCCATTTCGAGTCTTTACCGTGGCTTCTGTATTGGTGTACATTGACATGATTGCTGTTATGATATAAAATTCAGAATGGCATCTAAAATACATCCGTAAGAAGCTTTAGAAGTTTTGGAAAAAAATAGCTCCGCTACGCTCGGACTCATGGTGAATAATAGAATACTCAAAATAAACCAATTGAAATCAAATTCAATAGAATATCAAATCAATCTAATCATCATGCAAAGAAAAATAAAATCAAATCAAATTCAAAAAAGTTAATCAATCCAACCGAATGATATAAAAATCAGATCAAATAAAAAAATTAACTTCAATCAAATAAAATAAAATAAATTATAACAATATCCAAATAATATAATAATATAAAGAAAAATATATCCAAATAATAAATAAAATAAAAAAAAAATTAAAAATATAAGAAGACAGACCGATGAGATTGACCGAGCCTGCAGAGGGGGTATTATTTCTAGCCGGGAATATTAAATGATACAAAATTAATCTATACGTACTTTTGTTTTTTTATTCTTAGAATTTTGGAAGGTAGGGTTACCTGCACTTCGAGTCGGAAGCAAAAATGATGAACCAGCAACTTTTAATTTCCCATCTCATTCTGGATTATACAAGATCAAATTAAACCATGTCAGCGGCGGATTGATATGCTTTACTGGTCAGCCTATCCCAATGCCATTTGGTTGCTATTTTCATAATCCATATCAAAATAGAATCACATTAGTTGAAGGGTATCGTGATGATATAGTAATACGATATAGCGATTTTATTGAGTACGAAGGAGATGGAACATCGACAAACTTTGTAGCAACTTCTTGTTGTTTCTATTTGACCCATGGCACTACCTATTCATTTTGGTATAAAGAAGACTTAGATGATCATTCTGAAAATAACAATGCTGGTGAAACTGTCTTTGAATTGATGGCGCAGGAATGCTAACTAATCAAAATAAAATTCAATATTGAGTCAATTTACACAAGCATTTTATATTCAAGGTCATATTTTCGTCTTTTAATCAATGACGAATCTTTTCGATAACATCCATCGCTGAAATTGGTGTTGAGTAATGAATTTATTTCATTTCTAGAGGCATATAAAACTAAATGTTTTGTTTTTAAATAAAATAGGGGTATCAATATATAATAGGTTTGCAATTAAATTATATAGCGTTATAAGAATTAATGTATTCAGTTTATATTATGCAGGGCAATCAATATTAATGTAAATTGCATTTCAATAAAATAGGGGTATCAATTTATGAATACATTGCATTTAATTATATGGGGTTATAAGAATTAATGTATTCGGTTTAAATTATGCAGGGCTATCAATTTTAATGTAAATTGCATTTAATTATATGGGGTTATAAGAATAAATGTGTTCGGTTTAAATTATGCAGGGCTATCAATTTTAATGTAAATTGCATTTAATTATATGGGGTTATAAGAATTAATGTTTTCGGTTTGAATTATGCAGGGCTATCAATATTAATGTAAATTGCATTTAATTATATGGGGTTATAAGAATTAATGTTCTCGGTTTAAATTATGCAGGGCTATCAATTTTAATGTAAATTGCATTTAATTATATGGGGTTATAAGAATTAATGTATTCGGTTTAAATTATGCAGGGCTATCAATTTTAATGTAAATTGCATTTAATTATATGGGGTTATAAGAATTAATGTTTTCGGTTTAAATTATGCAGGGCTATCAATATTATTGTAAATTGCATTTAATTATATGGGGTTATAAGAATTAATGTTTTCGGTTTAAATTATGCAGGGCTATCAATTTTAATGTAAATTGCATTTAATTATGTATGGGGTTATAAGAATTAATGTATTCGGTTTAAATTATGCAGGGCTATCAATTCTAATGTAAATTGCATTTAATTATATGGGGTTATAAGAATTAATTTATTCGGTTTAAATTATGCAGGGCTATCAATATTAATGTAAATTGCATTTAATTATATGGGGTTATAAGAATTAATGTATTCGGTTTAAATTATGCAGGGCTATCAATATTAATGTAAATTGCATATAATTATATGGGGTTATAAGAATTAATGTTTTCGGTTTAAATTATGCAGGGCTATCAATTTTAATGTAAATTGCATTTAATTATATGGGGTTATAAGAATTAATGTTTTCGGTTTAAATTATGCAGGGCTATCAATTTTAATGTAAATTGCATTTAATTATATGGGGTTATAAGAATTAATGTGTTCGGTTTAAATTATGCAGGGCTATCAATTCTAATGTAAATTGCATTTAATTATATGGGGTTATAAGAATTAATTTATTCGGTTTAAATTATGCAGGGCTATCAATTTTAAGGTAAATTGCATTTAATTATATGGGGTTATAGGAATTAATGTTTTCGGTTTAAATTATGCAGGGCTATCAATATTAATGTAAATTGCATTTATTTATATGGGGTTATAAGAATTAATGTATTCGGTTTAAATTATGCAGGGCAATCAACATTAATGTAAATTTGCATTTAATTATATGGGGTTATAAAATTGATGCATTTCATTTGAAATATTTAGGTTCAACATAAATATATATGTATAGTATTTACATTATACAAGTCTCCAGATTGCGGTCAGTGCCCCGGCCTTGTCGCTTCGCTCCAATAATATATATCCTAGGATTGCTTCGCAATCTGTTAATGGGTTCAAAATTAAGTCCCCATAGAACATTAGAAACAAACTTCCTAGCAACAGTTAATACTTTGAAATTAAATCATTCTCTTTCTCCTTGGTGAACCTTTCATAGAGGCGAATGAAACAATGAAAAAAAGAAGCAAAAATAAATGTTTCTAGTGCGAGGTTCGAACTGCTGTTCTCCAACATTAGGGAACCCGCGTCTACCTAACGCAACTTTAACAGATGAAATCATTACCATTTCAAAGAACCCGAATGCTATTCTAGTATTTGTTGCAAATTCAATCGGTAGTAAAGATTAAAAGATAGAGACGACAGTAATAACACAATATAGTTCTTCTAGCTGTTTTTATATCGTTTCTATTAAGCTGCCATGTTCTCAAGCTCAGCACATGATTGCACCATGTCACAGGGAGTACAGCTGATATAGTATGTATATATGAAACACAGGATTTATATTCTACAATGATGTATGAATATGAAGTTGGCATAACATAATATAGCATTTCCCTCCTCAACAAGTTTCCATAAATCTTTCTGTAGGCTTTAATGAACGGTTAGAGGTTCGTGCTGGTGTTGGAGAGGGGACAGGCTCATGTGATGCTGCCCAAATAAGTGGCACACTATCAGTTGCTTCTTCTTCTTCTTCTTCTTCTTCTTCTTCTTCTTCTTCTTCTTCTAGTGTAGCAGCAATGTCTTCATCTGGAGATAATAAACCAGGTACTGCAATCAAACGACGTCTAATTTTACGAAAGACTCTTCCTTGCTTGTAAAGAACCAGATATGATTTTGGGATAACATTTGCTAACTTGTCGTTTCAAATCTGGACGACGCAGGCGCACTTCATCATCAGCTACGAGCACTAGTACATCCCGGCTGCTCGTATCATAACGTTCTTTGGTCGATTACTGCATTGTGATTATTTCAAATTGTTATTCTCTGAAGGAAAACGATAGATTGTCTTCCATTGTGAGGGTTTTGTCCCTCCTGTTCAGCTGCATATTTTTTAGGGTAAAAAAACACGCTTAAGACCCTTGAGAATTTCTTCAGCTGCGTATAGAAATTCTATGACAACTATTGGAATGGACTCATCAGTGCTGGTCAAAACATTGCTACCATTACTTTCACCTATATCAAATGATGATTCAAATCCTATATTCAACCATTTCAACAAAATGGTGTCCTGTAGTCACGTGAAAAGCCTTCAACAAATCAGCGCGCAAAGCGGCGTGTTTAAAGTATATCCCAACTCTTGTATATAGAATGCTCTGCTTCTGTCGAGGGATGTTAGGGGAGATTCAGGGGGCAGATATTCCACCATTCGTTAGTAAAAATTGACTTTTATGGAACTTTTGGTACATGTTCTATAAATAGCCTCTTCTTCGCAGGAGTTAGCTGACTAAAATAGAACGTTTTGTGCAACACTTGACAACAGTACATAATGTATCATACATCTAATTCAATCATGACGTTGAACAGACGAGAATAGCAGACGCCCACTAGTTTTCATGTCTTTCGTAGTTGATTAAACCATGATAAAGCAGGAATTGGTCGCTAAACATTACAGCGATTAAGCACCAACATCAAAGAAGACAAGAGCGATTATATTAGTATAACTATTTGATTAAACACAAGCAACGTTTTATTTCTTTTTTCATATAATTATATTTTATTCATTCATTCCTGTATATACTATTTCATATCTTTCATTCACAGACTCAAAGACGGGACTCCTTCTGCGTGTGAGAAAGTTATGTAGAAGATTGTTTTCTGTCTATTGTCTTATACATAATGTATTTTCTTTGTTAACTGTAAAGCTTCCTTTTTTTGATCACGTATACCTTATAATGTACATAATTGTCTGTACTGTAGTATTATATTAATCTTCCTTACGTCTTCTCCCTTGGCGATAACATCTATATTAGCAAAGCTGGTCTACCTTCATAGAGGCATATGCTTTACAACGGCAATATTAACCCTTCATTCATCCTATTCCTTTTGGTGGTGAGCTACAGTTATTATTACAACAATTACATCAAATAATCAACTTCTATGTATATGTGGTGGTATCTATTAGTACGTCATAAATTCCATCCCGCTAAATATAGCCGACATAACTAGCATCACACAACTCACGTTGAAAACATCAATAAGCTTTTTACTGCTAATTAATGGTCTGTTAAATTGACCGATAGTTATACACTAAGTTTACACTTCACTTTGAAGTGTCAAGCCCTTTTTAAATCGATTGCCCAAATTTTGTCTTAAAAAAAGTAATACAATATTAACTGACTTCTTCTTTTAGCACACAGCACGCCGCTTTTTCAACTTACTAATATTACAACTAATTAGCTGTATGGGATATCTTAGATTTAAAAATATTGATTTCAAATTATTACAAATCAATGATTATTGATGAGATTGATGAGATTATCTATAGAGATATATGATGAATAACATACAAATTCATTTTCAACGTCTGAACAATAATTCCATTATCGATATGTTATTAATATGTCCTCAATATATTTACATGACGAAAACATCGAAATTACAGAAGACAACGGTTATAACAGTTGTTTATCAAACTGTGTTAGCTGAGAGTTTCTATAGATGCAAGTCTTGTTTATAGTTTTCAATACAAGTAAATTCTATTTTTAAGGGTCAAATGAGTGTTTTAGACTAACAATCAATCATTATTTTGTTACCATATTATTATTTTTGCAAATCACAAGATGAACGAAATATCATTCACCTATACAGCGTTTTACTTATTGAACCGACCTCCGAAATATTTTCATTCAAAACTGGTCATGATTATAGGTAAACCAAATGACAAATTTAACAGGTAACCTAGGTCACATTTATTTTGAGTGTGCATTCATTCTTTCAAAATGATACAGCTGCTCGTCGTTGAGAATTCCTATGGATACAGATTGTGTATATTTTTGAAAATAAAAAGGAGTTGAATTGAACCGCCATTATGGAAGGACGTAAAGTGTCATTTTCGCAGGCAAAATATATTTTTTTATTTCTTCTGTGTTATTACTTAATCTCATGCAGAGGAAGCTCGTTATGCACAACATCTCAAAGTAAAACATTTGGAATAAATCTGAAAGCAAACACTGGTTATTACTACAAAGGGACCCCATTTCAAGTTTACTCAAACGTTACACTTGGAAAGTGTTCTATGATTTTTCTTTCTGAATCAAAATCTCAAGCGATGAATGTTATTGGTAGGAGCAACACGAACGTAACATGTCAGCTTTTTGAAGAAAAATACAATAAATATTTGAATAACGAAGGCATTATGGATGTTGAAGAAGGATCAACGTATTACGAGAAAGATCAAGGTAAATAATAATAAAAAGCATTACGAAATTGTTAAATATTTTATCCCAGCCTTGATTGCTTGTATAATGTGATCATTTTCATAGAACTATACGGCCCCATGTCGCATCGTTTTCTCATAACAATTTTTATTATATAGCTATCAGTGTCTTAGTGGGTTTCCCACCTTTCATGAAAGCCGTATTCGATAAAGTTGACATTTCACACGTGAAAATATAATACTTTCACACGAAAGTCTTTTCAACCTTTTCAATACTTTCACACTTTTCAACCAATCACAGGACGCATTGCATTTGCATTACTAGGAAACTCTCGCTTTCGAACTAAAAGGAACGCCATGTTTACAAGGTTTGAATCGATTCCATACATACACTCGAATTCGATGAATGGAGAACCATTGAACTTGCTTGAATATAGATCTTGCGTTAATCCTCATTGCGGTTCAAATTCTTAATAAAGTTGCTTGTTTCTAAAAAAATTCTAAACTTTTGTTCGACATGTTAGAAAAGATAAATACCATCATCTTGATGATACCTGAAATTGAAGAGTATATTGACACCTCAATACCTGTAGCAACAAAACGACTGACATAATGGGGAATTGCTTTAAAGGTAAACAATAGACTAATCAAACAGTTTTGCTTGCAAATTTGTGACATTGAAAGAAGTACCACAAGAAAGCTTTGATATCCCGAAGAAGCTTTAGAAGTTTTGGAAAAAAGGTAGCTGTAAGTCTCAAGAGATTTTTCCAAGAAATAAAACTTGAGAATGGAAAATATTGCAGTCGTTCCGCACACTTCTCTATAAGAGCAGCTATCAATCACTTCCTCACTTCTGCTCAGGGGGTTGGATTTACATTCTCAATAATGTCAATAAAAAGCGATCCATGTTTCAAATCAGCAAATATTTCTGTAGATACAAAATTGAAAAGAGTATAAAACGATAAACGGATAAAACAGTAAATTCGAAGTGAAACATCACTCGCCAATACAATCAGAGGATGTTACAAAATGTTATGAAACAGGGACATTTGCACGAGAAACACCGGTGGCCTCGTGGATTATACAATTTCTAGTTCATTATGCAACCAACTCTTGCAGTTATTCGTAGCCTAAACACTTGCACCCCTAATTATATGTCAGATATCATCAAGAGGAATTTTCTGTAAAAAGTTAAGTTTTCAATTTCAAATGCAGACGAATCAGATATTCATAAAATAATCCTTAAAGAAGGTTGTACATGAGAATGAGCTCACTATCTGTATTCCCAGATGAATTCGTTGGATAAAGAGATTTTCTTTTGATTATTCTTAAAGCTGGAAAGATATACGAATTATTTACGGGAAAACGTCGCTTCGTTCATCGTTGCCTGCTTCGTTGTGTGGACAGGCAAACTTTTGCTATCATCAAATTTAAAAAACATAACCATATTTCATTTTGTTTAATTCAGCTAATTGCAGACTTGCATATATAATGTAATTTTGTATTATAAACTCATGATCTACGTCTACGGCTATGTGTTTTCTCCTGCTCTTTTGTTTTGAAATTTGATTTGTTGTCTGGAAAAGAATCAGCAAAAGCCGATTAATCGACCGATTGTTATGACTAATCGGCGGCTAACTAATCGGCATCGAGCATCGGTAACATTATATCAATTCTATCAATTAAATCCCTCCAAGAGCATGAAGTGAGTTGTTATTCGCCGCTCGATCTGACATGAGTAATTAACAAAGTAGACAATGATTTTGCAATGCTTCATACGTTGAAATTGAGAAATTCATCAAAAATAAAGATTCGATTAATACAAAGATTGCAACCAACAAATTTTTGTTTTTGCAATTTTAATGGCGTTAATATAGGAAATAATAGTAGCAAGCGTACTCTAATATTCGAGAAGGCTATCAGAGTGCATAGAAATAAAAAGACATCCTTACCTCTGCTTGGTCCTTTTCTGATTTAAATCGGAAATTGCTCTTATCGGGAAAACATAACAATAAATATGTAAATACCTTTTAAAGAACAGCTATCTTCCGAACACGTACGAACAGAACTTTGCCGATTAGGCAACAAAATCAGCTTAAATTTTAGACCTGTTTTTAAAGTGCAAATATTATCGATAATGTAAGATACCTTGAGGAAAAATCAAAGATTTTAAATCAACAAAGCGTAGTGTACCAATTTAAGTGTGGTTTGTTCGAAGCAAACTATGTCGGTTTTACTTGCCGACATCTACACGAACGCGTAAAAGAGCATGCAAGACAATCTTCTGCAGTTGGTCAACATTTAAAAAATGCACACGGTATCGCCAATAAGGATATCTGTAATCAATTCTCCATTCTACGTCACTGTAAGGACTAATTCGATTCAATAAGATCAAAAATATTTTCATAAATTTCATCCCCAAGGATGCATTTTTATTATTATAGTTATTTATTAAACTTATTTAACTTGAAAATGGGCTCAGTTAAGAACCCGAAACATTGTTCTTTATTAACAAATCTATTTGCTGTTGTTAGCTATTGCGTCAAATCATTGTCTAAGAAGACTGTTATTGAATTAAAATGTATCAAGGCAAATAAAGTATTGCCTTACATTGAAATCCTGTCACCTTTCAATCAAGTTAAAAATAACTTCAAATTATGAATAATTGTCATTTGATTTACATGTCCTTGCTATAGTTGCGTTTTGCAGTTATATAAATTATCCAATTAGACTATTACTATTGACTGTGTATTCATTATCTAGTTGAATACCATGAATTTACTAAAGACTTAATGCATGACCTAAGGAAATATTGAATTTGATACCCCATAACTTTACGCACTCTTGACTTTTTAGAAGCTCTATTAGATGAAAAATCTTCCTTGAAGTAAATGACAAGGAAATCTTAGATCGTGTGCAATTCACTGATTTGAGACTTTATCTAGCAACGAAACTGATAGTAAGGAGGAAGACAACTTTCTGGAAGACATTTATGATTTTAGTAATAAATTGCTATGCTTTTCTCTTAATTTTCCAAATGTCAGTCTATCTAGGAGAGGAAATCTATTATTGTAGTTGTCTTATAGTCGTTGTATCACGAGATGTTTGCCTCTAATAAACATCGAACAAATAGAAAACTCATGCAATGGGAAAACTCATAATCCGTAAGTCATTCTGTAAATAGACAAAATATTTATGTAATTGAAATAATATTTTCCTTTTGAATATAACATTTAACATGCCTGCAGGGGAGTATTATTTCTAGCCGGGAATTATTAAATGATACAAAAATTGATATTTACGTATTTTTGTTTTTTTTTATTCTTAGAATTTTGGAAGGTAGGGTTACCTGCACTTCGAGTCGGAAGCAAAAATGATGAACCAGCAACTTTTATTTTCCCATCACATTCTGGATTATACAAGATCAAATTAAACCATGTCAGCGATGCATTCATGTGCGATATTGCTCGGCCTACACCAATGCCATTTGGATGTGTTAATCGTATTACAATTCCCAATCACATCGTTTTAGTTAAAGGGCTTCGTGATGATGTTGTGGTGGCAATAGAAGATTTTAATGAGTATGAGGGAGATGGAACAACGACAAATTTTGTAGCAACTTCTTGTTGTTTCTACTTGACTAAAGGAGCTACGTATTCATTTTGGTATTACCAAGACTTAAATGATCATACTGAAGAGAATAATGCTGGTGAGACTGTCTTTGACTTGATGGTGCAGGAATGCTAATTGATGAAAATACCATTTAATCTTGAGTCAGTTTGCACAATGATTTATTATTCAAGGTCATATTTTTGTTTTTAAATAAAATAGGGGTATCAATATATGAATACATTGCATTTAAATAATATAGCGTTATAAGAATTAATGTATTCGGTTTAAATTATGCAGGGCTATCAATTTTAATGTAAATTGCATTTAATTATATGGGGTTATAAGATTGATGTATTTCATTTGAAATATTTAGGTTCAACATAAATATATATGTATTGTATTATATTATACAAGCCTTCAGATTGCGGTCAGTGTGCCGACTTGGTCGCTTCGCTCCAATAATACATATCCTAGTAAGATTGCTTTGCAATCGGTTAACGCAACCTGTTAATAGGTTCACATTAAATAATTTCACATTCTACAAAATGCCAGAAAATTAAGTCCCCATAGTACATTACAAACAACCTTCCTATCAACAGTCAATACTTTGAAATGAAATTATTCTCCTTGTCCTTGGCAATACTCGAACGGTTGATTGAGGCAAATGAAACTAGGAAGAAAAGAAGTAAAAATAATAATATTTCTAGCGCGAGGTTCGAACTACTGTTCTCCCAAATTAGGGAACCCGTTCCACTTTACAGATGAAATCATTACAATTTCAAAGAACCGAAATGCTATTCTAGTATTTGTTGTAAATTCAATCAGAAGTACAAGATAGCTCTTCTAGCTGTTTATAATGTTTTTATCAAGCTGACATGTCTCAAGCTCAGCACATGCTAGATCCATGTCACAGGGAGTACAACTGATATAGTATGTATTTAAAAAACACGGGGTTTACATTCTACAATGATGTATGAATATGAAGTTGACATAACATAATATAACATTTCCCTCCTCAAACTGTTTCTATAAATCTTTCTGTAGACTTTGATGTACTGCTAAAGCTTCGTACTGGCGTTGGAGAGGGATCAGGCTTATTTTCTGCTGCCATTACAAATGGCACACTATCAGTTGTTGCTTCTTTTTCTTGTGTAAAACATTCTTCATCGTAAATACACAATTTATAATATTATCAACCAACGTAAAGTAATTCTAGAGCAATTACTACATGATTTCATTTTGGAGATTCAATATTTATGTTTATATTTGAAATGGTAGAATTGTGAAACATCGAAGCAAAGCCTGCAGCGGAGTTAAAATTCATTTCTCGGGCCTTCGAATACCCTTAAAAAATACCCTTCAAATCAAAATTAACAACACAAAACACAACAATTTTGAAACAAAATCATAAATTAAACATCAATCTATAAAATTTTCTGTTCATAGTTCATACAACAACATAGTTCAAACATTTTGTTTGGTTAATAACCGCCAAAGCAGCACGTCACGATACGATAAATTTCAGTATTTTACTGCTTTACAAGCATAAACGCATAGGATCCTGTACGAGTACTAGAATATTATTTTAAATCTTCTATATTAATAATGTATTCAGACTTAACCAGTGGTCTTTGCGTTTATTTTCAATCTATATTATTCCATTTTTATAACTTGTCATAGCTTTCCTCAAAAAGCACAGCGTGTTTCTATTGAAAATCTGCGCTCGTTCTAGTCTCTACAATGACGTCATTTTAGGAGAATGCAGGTATGATCATTACTTTAGCTTTTTAATGTCAAAATAAACAGGTTGTTTATTTTATTAAACAATTAGAAAAAGGTTATGCGTGTTAAGTACTTTGATATGAACACTTTGGGTGCATGAGACACTCGCCTGGCAGCTCGTGATTCATTAAGCCTCTTTCATGTCTCATTACGCACCCAGCGTGTTCGTATCAGAGTACATAAAACTCAGCATCATTTGTTCTATTAGTTAAATCTAAATTATACAATACAACATAATTACAATTGATAGTTACGAAACAGCATCACTTGGAACAAATGTATTTGGCAGTGGAATAAAATAATGGAGGTGTAATCAAATGTTTTGCTTCAGGATACAAAATGTATTATGCTAACAAGAATTCATTTTAAAGTTCAAATAATACTAAAAATAACTTGTCAGATTTGCATTAATTTATACTACCGAAGGGTTGAATTATGTTAAAATCTAGAAATAATACTTGTGATTAACATTTACGGCAAATTATTGAATAATACAAGATTAGATAATATACCACAAATCATTAACTAAAAATTGCAAGCTTGACATGATTTTGTACGAAATATTTAAATATAACTAATTATATAATTAAAGTTTATGTCATGAAATTTTTGAGTTTTTATTTGTGTATATTTTCAAAGCTTTTTCTTTTCGAGAACGAACAGGTTGTTTTGACGTTGTCGTCTGTTGTGGTCTGTAAATCAAACAAAGTAAAGCATGCGGTTAGAAATGCAAATCATGGTTATGAATGGTACGTTCTTTGATATTTTTGTACTGAAAAAGCTTCCTCTGCATTACCAGTTACCACATACGAGGATGTGACTAACATTTATCACTTACATCTGTATATCGTTTAAACAAAGGAGTTGACAATTGCTAGAAGTTTTCTGAACAAAATAAAAGAATGGTGATGTTTTGACTGGTGATAAAAGCAAGAAGATTTTCTAACATAGATTCTCGATATAGGTCTGCAAGTCTGATATTGCTGTGCTGTGATCACCTCTTGAGCAGAATAATTTTGTTGAGGTATTAAAGTTAATGATTATTGTCACATATGTTTTTTATACGTTGTTATTGTTTTTGTAAGTTTGTTAAGAACTCCTCTCCGCTTAGCAAGACATCAATGTATCTGTTTTTAGTTTAGCGCAGGTCAATCCCATTCTATACTTGCTTCAAAAAGTAAACAATCCGATTACATAGAAAAACTACATACCGTCGTAGGTTACTCGTTTCCTTGTGTTTTTGTCGATCTTCTTCGCTGAGTTCTTCGAGTTCTTCATTTTTATCTCTAGAAATATACAAAAAGTTAAAAGAATGACAGGAGCCCCTACTCACTTCTCGGTACAATACATTGATATGAGTAGCTAGTCACGTGACTCGACATAGTCGCAGAGATAATAGACAGCCTACCTGAAATAGATGACAGCGCCATCTTCGTTGATTGACAGAGGATAAGAATGGATTGTTCGTGTTTCTGGATGCCAATCTAATTCGCGTGTTACATCGAGTGGGCAAATCTCACAAGGGAAAATGCCGCGACCCTAAAACAAACACAAATGTTACACTATTGGAAACAGTTTCCATTAATCATCTTGTATTACCTTTTATTTGTTAAACTTAGTTTCAGGGTTTCATTTAGCTTGCTAGTAACGTAAAACACAACATGATTCTAACATAAATGTTCATATAGTTCATTGTCAACGTATAATACAATGGAGAAGTTGATTACAGCATAAGACTACTCTACTTGACGTTGAGTCTAACTATCCTAGTTTTATTTGAGGGAAAACTTAGGTTAAAAAAATCTTTCGTGATTTAAACTTCTGCCTGAAAGTATGTCAGTAATACTAGTAACGCTAGATAGACAAGACATTTTAGCTAAAAAGAACACAAGAAGTTTGGACCTTAAGTAAGGCACTATTGTTCCGAATGCAACATTTTCTGTGTAGAAGCCTCGTGGCTCTTCATAATACTATTCCATCCAATCACTAGCTTCAGACTCAATGTTCAGATTATAAGAGACCAAGTCGGGTAGAAAGAGACTTTGGCTGCCATCGCTTTGGCATTGACTTTCGGTGGTAACTACTTACAGAAATAATGTCAAAGCTCATACACAATGTACAGAAAATCAAAGAAATAACTATCAGGATAATCATTTCCATAGAGATACTTATCCTTCCTCATTTTCTTCCATCGAACAGACAGTAAATCTAACCACCTAATAAATCTCTTGAGAATAATAAATTTAAAATCGTTGTCAAAAAAGTTGAAAACAACTCTACTTATTCTCTTCATTTTTTAGGTAAAACAAGTATTCTGGTTATAGATTGGGATCTCACCTTGGCAATTTCAACATCACTGATTGGTATAGAACTAGCCAATGACAACTGAAAGAAACACATCAAAACAGCTATGAATGATATTTTAAAGGTGATCTCAGCAATTTCTTGATTTCAGCATTAAAAGGGACATCATTACTGCTGCCGAGAGGAAGTAGTTTGAAATACGATAACTCTTAATTATATGGGTATTTAACCAGAACATCAACTACTTTCTGGGGTGATGTTTTTTTATTGTAAAGGATGATGTAACTCTTGAAATAATATGCACCTATAAAATCAGACAACCATTAACTGGCATGATCTAATCAGTCCATACCTCTTCTTTTAGATGTTCAACTGTTTCATCTCGAATGATGACCTCTACAAATGGATCGAATGTGTGACTTGATGGACGCCAACGTTTCGCATAAACGCTTCGATCAGCAGCACGTTCAACACGATCTGGAGCTTCAATGAGATAAACCAATATAGATTGTTATTTCATCATGTAGCTTTGCCATGTTTTAGCGAGGGACCATCAAATGTATGCCAATTGGGTCAAGCAAAAAGCATACAAATTGGTACAGAGGAGAGAGAGTTTAGTGGCATTTGTGAATAAAAATATTGCTAACCTTATATACAGGCACCATCTATGTGATAGCATGGGACAGAAGAAACTTGAAATGATTCACAGTGTGTCACATGTTATCATCATCATCATTAAGCATCATTTGTTAATTCATTATTATCATATAGAGCCACCCTTCTAGAACATAGCGAAAAACCGTGAATGGTTTTTATTTAAAAAAATTCAATCTGTATGTATACAGCTATGAAGTATCGGGAAATTCTGCTATTAGCCAATGGAATGCCAGAGATCAGTTTACTAGTTTGCTCTTCATTTATTTACTATATCTATATATCCTGAAAATCAAAGTTCATTGCTCTAACTAATTACTCCATCACATCAAACAACATTATGGTGTGCGGCCTTGGTGTAGTGGTTAGAGCGTTGGACCACGACCCGCAGGGTCTCGGGTTCAATCCCTGGCCGGAGCACTATAGGTTGGCGTCAGGAAGGGCATCCCGCCATAAACGCACACAAGCTTCAAAATACTAACCAATTTAACCAGCCACCCCGGTGAAAAAAAGCTGCAAGCTTACCCGGTTTGTGGATAAATGATAAATCCAAAAAAAAAAAAAAAAAAAAATTATATACCAACTGCATAGCAATGGCATGTGTAAGAGACCATTAGTAGTGTGGTCGTATCTGGAAATTCATAATGTCATATAAAAACAAAATATAAGAAAATAGAAATATAGAAATAACGTAATATACTACAAACAGACATTAGTATTAAATAAGAGGATAGTACCTTGCAGAATCTCCACTAGAAATTCCATGGCAGAACCCATACCAACATCAAAACCAAAACGAACTTTATCCAATAAGATCTGTGAAGGATTTTTCCATGATTTCTTTCTCAGGCGAATTCTAAAAGACAATGAAACAGTAACTCATTCTGAAGGTCTATTACTTGATAAAGATGGCAGAGTAGCCAGACTCCAGGTCTAAAGACTATCATCTCAATAACGCGACTGAGATCAATAATTAACAATCAGTATTTACAATCATTGCTCTGAGCGGATAGATTTATTTAGAATATCATTCATCAAGAATAACCTTTGAACCACTTTTATGGTGGCTTCTTTGAAAAGGCTCATACATAGTACTGTAATTTTGAATATAAAATAATAGTTATAATATGTATAAAATAGATAGTTAGTGATTAATTTTACATTTTGAGCTTTCTTTAGATAAATTTTGGAAAATCTTACTGAGCATGCCCGAGATAGGGGTCCTGTCGTGACACTGGAGCACTGTCCTTGTACGCCTGTTCTGGAGCCTTTGGAGGCGATCAAGACGTTCCTGTTTACTATTTCCCCAGACAACAGAGCAGTAGTGCCGAGAAACGGGCATTGAACAAAAGAACTCCAGTTTTAAGAGGCAAAATCTTGCTGCTGTATTTTAACATGCCCAAATCTTTGTTGACTTTTATCGTCGAAGTTCATAGTGTTGTCGAAATTCATATGAAGGTAGTCCAGCCTATTCACACCGTTGATGTATACATTGTTAGTTTCGATGTTGTTTGCTGATATTAGCTTTTTGTTTTGTTCCAATAAGCATACACTTTGTTTTATTCACGTTGAAACTTAGTTGATTTGAGCATCGAACTACTGACCCCAAAACCATGAAAATACCATGAAAGTGTCGTGAAAACACCATGAAAATGTAAAAGAGCGAAAATAACAAATTCTTTAGGGCATGAAAATGTTTGAAAGCCCATAAAAACAGATTCACGATATTAAAATATGAAAATGCCATAAAAAGTCATAAAATTTCTTACTCGGATATGACTTATAGTTGACGATCTTTTTATGTGAAAATTATATTATTGAATCATGGACATAAATATATGATGCATTTGTTAGTCATTATTACTATATCATTGATATATGTTAAGAACACTAGAGAGGCAAGAATTAAACCCTGGGAGACACCACGCCTATTGGTCATTCCTAGCAAGTTGACTGAGTAAATAAGAAATGTTAACCATCTGGGATTAAAGATAAAATCATCCCCACAATATCAGATATTGTCCATAAATAATGTATTTACCTTTCAATTGTAATTGTTTCGTCAATACATCTTTCAATCTCAGGTAGGATCTTTTCTTTCACTTCCAACACTGTGCTATTTGTACTAATAATGGCCTCCATAAAAAATGACATTGGCTGTTGATAAGAGAAATGATAAAAAATTAATTTATCATTATTCTATGAGATTCATTTGTGACAACCAATTGACACAACAATTAGTAGCAACCTATGGGGCAGGGGGCTAATCCTATCCTTTTGTGATAAACAGCCACTCCTTGCGGAAGAAGAAACTTTTACTGTCAGGGAAAGCGTGCATACTTTTTAAGCATTTTTGCCCCCTGGTCGGGGTAGTTACCCTCATATTTAAGGAGGTGCTGGTGCCACACCTGGAGCAGCAAATTGATTATTTAATGAACAACGTTTCAGTATACATGTAAGGCCTATCTTGCGGGAAATCTGTTGAAATTGATCTGATGTGTTGTGGTTGAAATCCATAGAGAACATTTCTACCATTGCTTTTAGCGAAAAGAACCAATTAGAAACAGAACATCGGTACAGGTCCGTTGGTAGGGTAACAATGCTCTGTCGACATAAAATCTTTGTATTTTTTTTTATCGACAAATCCATGAGTACAGGTGAGATATCAATATATCACAGTATCAAATCAATGTATGTACAGTAAAACCTGGGAATAACAGCCATATATTTGGAGTTAGATAACTCGACTGCTATATGCAGGTGGCGTTTGTATACAGGGTTGATTCAATTGAAAATAATATTCTATAAACACCAAGAGTGACCACTATAGATAGGTGACCTTTTTCGACAGGGTTGATTAAATAGAAAATACTATTATAGACATTGCTAGAGTGACCATTAGATGCAGATGGCCTTTATATACAGGTTTGATTCAATAGTAAATAATATTTAAGACATTGCTAGAGTGACCACGATAGACAGGTGATCACAGTATTGGTATAACAGGTTTAGCTGTACCTGCAAAGATTTATGTAGCTACAATGCACAACTACATATAACAAATTGCATTAAAATCAAGTTCAAATTCTTACTGTTGAATCATTTGGTTTGAAATGAAATATTTTTGCTCTTGCTTCACCCGCTTGCAATGCTTTGCCAGGTCGAACAATCACCTAGTCATAAAAGAAGTAACAAAAAAAAAATCAAATATCAGCATGCATTCTGCCTGGACAGTATATTGCTTGTTAACTCTGCCAATATTCAGCTATTATGATACAGTATAGAACTCCTGTGCAATGTTTTCAGTCAAACTCTTCTTACGAAACATATACATCTGGCAAGACTATAATTTCAAAATATGAAAACTATGTGATACAATGGTACAAAAATTAACGGTTCCAAATTCATTATAATTTTAATCTTTCCAAAATCGAGTGAACTATGATCTTGAACGTCATAACGAGGTATTTCAGTAATAGCAAGGTTTTGTATGGGACGGATGTTCTCTGATGCCTTCTCGTTTTGCAAATCTACAATCTGTGTAGTAGTATTATCCCATAGAAAAAATCAAACAATCATATGGACATTTTGACTATCAAATAATTATTGAAAATAGTCTAGAATTACTCAACATGATATTCCAAACTAATTAGAGTCAGAAAATATTTTAAAATGTGCACCGGAACTAGTTCCAGGCTCTTATTGTTACAACTCAGGTACAAATAAAAAGAACCTAGAACTAGTTCCTGTGCACGTTTTAAAATATTTTTTGACTCTAATCAGTTTGGAATATCATGTTGAGTAATTCTAGACTATTTCCAATAATTATTTGATAGTCAAAATGTCCATATGATTGTTTGATTTTTTCTATGGGATAATACTACTACACAGATTGTAGATTTGCAAAACGAGAAGGCATCAGAGAACATCCGTCCCATACAAAACCTTGCTATTACTGAAATACCTCGTTATGACGTTCAAGATCATAGTTCACTCGATTTTGGAAAGGTTAAAATTATAATGAATTTGGAACCGTTAATTTTTGTACCATTGCATCACATAGTTTTCATATTTATTTTGTTTTTTTCTTCTATGGGACTATACTACTACGCAGATTGTAGCTTTGCCCCTCTTGTGATACTGACTGCACTACATCAAAACTCGTTTCTACGGGAGATACATCATATAGTGTAAGTCATACCTTCATATCATCTATAAATAATGTGAGAGGATCCCCAAGTTTTGTACTCTCTATTTCTTGATTGCTTGATAAAATCTTATAAACCTGAAAAAGTAAATAAATACAATAAGAGTAAATAAAATATAATGTAAAAAACATATAAAAACCATATGAAAATCATATAAAAAACATACAGAATGTCATGCAGAATCCATTAATTTAGATTCAAAGTAGACGTCAAATGAAATGAGATCTCAAGTGCGCATAACTAAATTTTCAATCTGGGGCAGATTTACCTTTTGAGGCTCTTCTCCGTAAGGCCTTCACTGTTTTTAAAAACTATTACAAATATCTAGTTTCTCTTTATCTCTGGGCCTAAAGCATTTCATTTCCATGTCCCGCTTATAACAAAATCCTGTCTTTTCTATTAAAAAATTAATTAAATAGTAGCTGAGTGTTAAATCGTCCAATTTTAATCAAGTTTAATTTAACGTCCATGAAGACATTTAAAGAATCTAAATTAACCTGTGGCGTTCTTGGAAGAAACAATTCCAAATTAAATTTCATTAAATCACGTAGAAGACCGTCGCATTTTCCAAGCCTTGCCGATCATCACAATAACAACAAAAACAAGACAAAGGCTGTTCGTCATTTGAAACTCGTTAAGCATTTTTAACTTCGACTTCATTATACTTAGTAGCGACAAATAAAACACACGATAATCTGCAACGGTTTCGATTTATTCTTAAATCATCGTCAGGCAAGTGAAAGAGAGAGAGAACAGGTTTTACATCGTATTTATAGTTAGAAATTATTTACATGATCTATTGAAATTTGGGGCTCTATATACGACTATAACACACTAAACAATACATGAAACATTATGACGGAAGGGATGGTCTGAAGCGGTACTAATTACGGATACAATACAAAATAAATATGAAATAATAATTACTGTTATACAAAGAAAACAATGAATCAAAGAATAGAAAGTAAAATGTTCTATCAGAATGGTCATAGATATTTTAAATTTTATTGTCCAGCAGGTGTTGATAATGAAAATATTGCCGACCTGAGTGGCCGACATAACTATAATCCAATAGTCACACAAAATATCATCAACGTTAAGGCATGAAAACAAGTAAATTAGGTATCGCTCCCAATCTTTAAGTTCAATTTCGTATCTATTCATTGCATCCACATTCTCTTTCCAATTTCCAATAATATATTCCATTGATACAATACAAAACATAATTACAAATACTAATGAAACATTGATTAAAGTTGACAACGGACAATCCAGATTTAAACAGAGGACATATTTACCACGGCTATCTTGATCATTTGAAATTTCTTTGCATTTCAGCAGGGCGTTGATAACGAAAAAATTGCCGACCTGAATGGCCGACATAACTGCAATCCAACAGTCACAAGTAATGTTACCAACTTTAAGGCATGAAAACATTAGAAATTGCTTATAATCAATATTGCCATGTAAATGTCCATTTTGAAAATCTCGCTCTTCCTTCAGCTCTTTGGTACAAAATCCCATTAAATTTACGCAACACAGAACACTAAGGTTCATATCTCTCCAATGTAGTGAATTAAAATTAGTTCGCATTCCAAATCAATTGGAATGGCAAAACTTGTAGTCGCGATTGATAATTGTATAAATTGAGAGATAACGTTAAGCATTTTGCCAAATATATTGTAGAATTCATCATAGAGGGTCAGTAACAGAGATTCAATATAGTTCCTATACTCTTTTCTAGTAGTAGAATGTTTCTAGAAAGGGCAACAATAGCTGAGATAACCACCACCGACAGATAAAAGAAAGATGAATCGAAGATATATTTCAATAAAAATTTGAGAAATGATTTTATTTACATAAATTATGATCTCCTTAAACTATTCACCAATAGCCTGAAGCTCAATGAAGTAGCTTATAAATTGAAATTAAGGTTTTACATCTAGAAGATAAAAGTTACTTTCTGCAGCGGCTCGCAATGTTTAATGCTTTTTGTCACATTTTAAGCACTGTTGACATAAATAGAACGTAATAAGGCATTCTTACCCACTCCATATCGTATAAATATCAAACTTTGCACTAACTAAAATATAGTACCGGGAGGCAATTAAAGCTTTGTAGATATGTAACCTGCCTTCATCGGTCAATATTTTCTGCTCAATTCTATTTTGCTATGCCTATTTTATCAATTTACATTATTTTGCAAACTTACTCTAAAATCGTCAGCCGGTATTTTAACAATAGGTTCAAGGATTGCTTTTAAATCTTGCAAAGTCTTTCTCTTATCGACACACAATTCCATCTCTAAAGTTCGGAAAAATGACATTAGTAGTAAAAAACTCATACCATTGAGAGTTGCCAGAAGGGTGGGGATCGGTGGTTGACAACACGTTTTACTGATGTTAATTTGAAGATATGCAAAACAATTGGTTCTACAAGAATTGGTTCTAGGAGGGCAAATTCCTACAATCTGATTGGTTCATTATTGTGTTAGAAACAAACATTCTAGGACGAATATTCCTGCTTGGTAAAATGACAGACGCTCAAAAATAAAGAAGGGTAGGAAACTAGCACGCATCATTGATGTTTTCATTTCCTTCAACAATATTGCAATTGTAAATATTGAATTGCAATATAATTTTAAATATTTAATTCAAAATTCAGACTACGTTCTGTAAACTGTGAAACTTAAAATGTGATTCTTAAATTTGTTTTATTGATTTCAATGGCAAAAAGCAATAACTAAAGTTTCACAAGACCAAAAATAGTCTGAAATCCGTTCAAAAGTCAGGCATGAGAATTCAAATCTAAAAATAGTCTGAAATCTAGGATGTCTAGATCATTTATAATGGATTTCATTGGGAAAAATGCAATAACAAGAGTTCAAAAGGGTGAAAAAAAGTCTGAAATCAGCTAAAAATCTGAAAATTCTTATGTCTGAAAAGTCTAAAAATTTTTATGGCTGATATATAGATGAAAGCAATCACCCAGTTGAGTGATAATCGGGAGATGTTACAAGTACTCATCACAAATCAAAACATAGTAATCAGTTCAAGGTTCATAGGTCACTCACCTTCATTAACGTTTGTTGTTGCATTAACAAATGGTAGCGTAATATTCAGCTTGACAGTGTTTGCATATTCTTCCAAAACATTGAATAATTTTGATCGGTTAAAACAGTCAGACTCATCATCCTCTGAAGATGAGTCAACAAAAATCTAAATAAAAATAAATAAAATAAAAATAAATAAAATAAAAATAAATGTATCCTTCAATTTTAAGAAAATCTGATCAAAGCAGAACACAGTTTAATTTTTATGTATAAACAAAAAAAACTGAATTGCATTGAGTGATTGAGGATGACAGTGGTTGATCCCGTTTAAGATCCAATCTTGCTTACTTAATTTTTATAAAATACAAATTTTTATTGTCTGTTTAACCTAGAGTCTTGCTTTACATCCTCGTTTCATCAGCACCATAGGAGAGGCGAGCTATTAAATGAGCATAAAAGACAGATGGGCACACAAAACGCTTAGAGACACGTGCCTTTTTATACACTGTGGTTGTTGTTCGTCTGTGTTAAAAACTTGAAATTTGGAGCCCGGCTGACATTGATCAGTAGAATACCTAAGCATGATTCAAAATTAAGCTCGTAGTGATTGCCGGTCAATGTTGCACCTTACAGCATCTTTGATTGTTATATTTTCAGGGTTGGGAGTATCTTTATTGGAAATAGCAAAGTTACCGGTAATCGCTACTTTTGAGTAACTTGAAACAGTAACAAGCTAATTTTGAAAGGAAGGAACTTGTAACTGTAATGGCATTCTAGCATTTGTAGCTAAGTAACTTTCAGACTTTTGTGACTTTAAAAGTTACTCTTGATTCTTTTGCAAAATATTGCATGTGCACAAACTAATTATTGAAAAGTTTCTGACCAGATGAAGAGTGTTTTGGGGATAGATTCTTACATTAAAAATAAAATATTGAATTTTAACTTTTGTGAGGGCTATCTATACTTTTGCCAAGATATATTTGTACATACTACCGTGTTTCCCTTGCGAAAAACAGTTCAGGAGTTCATGAACAGCTCTTGAACCATCACAGACCGTTCATGAAAAATTGGGGCCATTTAATGTTCCTGAACAGTTCATGAAAATTTAGGGCCATTTAAAGTTCATGCACTGTTCATGAACTCCTGAACTGTTTTTTGCAGGGATTAGGACAAATTTCATAGTTCATTAAATAACTTGAGATTAGATATTACCTTGCTACTTTTACCAAAACCTTCAAATTTTAATGTCATTGTCAGATTTGAAAGCAAACGGAAATCATTGTGGCTTCTACCTAAAACAATTCTAGAACGTTCTTTCGAATAACCCAAATGCTGAGAAATGATAAAATGATCAAAATAATAAAATAATGATATTTATGACACATTTGCAGGCTATTAGCAATTCTTAAATTATTATATTATTAGTATCAATCTTATTTATTTACTTCTTTTTATTTATTTATTTCCAATATTTTTACAGGATAAAAACTTCAACGAATTGCTGTTATCGTAAAAAAATCAAAATACTCGACAAAAATTATATTAGATTTATAGTTTGTTTGTTTTTATCACGCCAGCTATCAATCCTCCATTCATAACGAAACACAAGCTTTGAATTAGTTGTTATTATGGACAAATGATTGATGGCTGTTGCGATCATGTCACACCCACTCAATGTGAACAAAAATTAGACATTATGAAGTTTTAAATTTCCATTTTTGAAGATTTGAAACAGGCACTTTTTTAAACAGTTAATCCTGAAAGAAATATCTGCTTATCGAAACAACTTGGCAAAGTAATCAAGGCAGTTTAGCCATAAATTTGAATGCTTTTTGCACATTATCATTTGAGTTAACCACAGTTATTTACACAGCTTCTTTGATGTCTACAGCTCAAGTGTCTGATAAATCCTACTGGAAGCCTAGAACATTTTAAATTATCATTTCTTGTTAAGTTTTTGCTTACAAATTAGAAAATTATCTATTTTCTTCTCAATTAGCTGAGGCGTTCCGCCGCGATCTAGTATTCTTGGATCCCTACTTTGTACAACTCATTGCTATTTTCATCACATTTAACAACTTGGAATGTATTCAAGGTTCTATGAAATTAACAACAAATAAACATTGACAATGTCTGACAAAATGTTAAGGCTTCCTGAATCTTACAGCATTTTCAACATTCTCTTCTTAATTTTTTGTTGAGGGATTGGCCTATAAATCAGAAAATTATCTATTTTCTTCTGAGTTTACTCTAGCCTTCTGGGATCTAGGATGCCAGGATCCTCATCTTTGTCAGACCCTGAGCTACATTGACGTCAACACGCATACGCATGATATGCATCATAATAAAATAGTAAGTTGTCATAGATGTCTGTTGTTAAAAGATTTACAAATAATATTTTCTTCATGTTCAGTACATACAATGATTCATAGTAAATACCTCATCTAAGTAAACTTTTAATTGATCAAGTGTATTTGAGCATGACACGTGAATGGTTGAATTGAATTTTACTTTTCTTGCTGTGATATCAACATTAAATACTTTGATCGTTGAGCCTATACAAAACAAAATAATCAACAGTTACACAAATAAATAAAGTTATAAGTAACCGTATTTTAAACGGCAAAAATTTTTAAAGCAAATAATAACGTTTCCTTTATAATCTTTAAAAATATTCGCAATGATAAATTAATGCAGAAAATCAGACATTCATATTTGCTACTGTAAAAATAAACCGTCCATAAGTCATGAGTTAAAATAATAATATATGGCGAAAGAGTCAAAGAATACACAATTCTTTACTGTTACTCAAGTTTCACGCATTTCACAGCGATCTTCAGACAGATTTTTTACTCAAATCTGTCTGAAGATCGCTGTGAAATGCGTGAAACTTGAGTAACAGTAAAGAATGTGTATTCTTTGACTCTTCCGTCATATATTATTATTATTTACTGCTCTGTCAAATGAAGACATAGAGCTCTATATTATCTGCTATTAGATAAACATAAATTATATTATTAAGTCATGAGTTATATATAAACAAGGGGAGTTCTTACCATCAACTTTGTATTCGGGAAATGTTGTGCCAGGAGCCTTTATCTCAAGGAAAAGATCAAAACCGTAAGCATAACGCATGCCCCCTAACACATCTTGGATTGCATCTTTCTAAACAAAATAAATAATTGATAAAATCAAGTTTATTTAATGATCCCAAGCAGCTATTGCATCACAGCGACTTGGTATTAACAAAACAGCTATGACTATTATGTAATCCGAAAAATCATCCATATTTTTTAACTACAGTTCTGAAATTGTTGAATGTTTTCCCAAACTGTGATTGATAATGATCGGGAGACATTTTTAAAAAGCTATACAGCCATAGATGTAGGTAATAACAACATAGATTCTATGGCAACATATCAGGATACATCAAATAGAGATTGAAATATATTGATTATCGTATTTGAGGAAATTTTAGCACACATGATTCACATTAAATTGATTAACATTTCCAATAATCGAGACATGTAATTTCATAAATGCGGTATGGTGCTTGGTATTGCAGGCTGTAGGAGATTGGGCATAGTCGTCAAATCTTTTATGTAGATTTGAAGTACAAAGGTACCATTATGCAAAAATAATTTTGAAATCGGTTGAAACAGAATTTACACATTTGTGCTTGTATATGATATTACAGCTACTTTTAAAATCAAAACTTTAAAAAATGAAAACTGCTTCACCGGTGTCATGAGTTAATGAATGAGAAACTGCTCAAATTTTCATGAACTTCAAGGAAAGCCCTACAGAAAATGTCGATGGACTGTGCAAAAACGTCAGAAAGTTTCACAGGGGCTAAACTCATCCACTGGTTTCATAAATGTACAGATAAATACCTCTTGTCCCTCGAACGATCTTTCATAAGATTCATAGGTTGAATCGTATTTAATAAGTCGGCAATCTTCATCAGCAACAATATCAATTAGTCCAAATAACTAAATAAACCAAAGGACCAAACAAAAATGAAATGTAATATCTTAACATATAAAAAGATCAACCGTATGTCCACCCATCAATTCACCAGTTTGCAACCAAATGTTTGTAAATATTTAGTATCATCAGAACTGCTTTTAACACAGGTTATAACAGAGGTTTTGTTTCAATTTCGACTTATCTGTTTTGTAGTGAAACAAATCAAACATTTTACATGGTTTTCTTTTTGCGGATTCTGCCAGCAAACTAACAAAACATGGATTTGCCCACATTCAATTACAATAGCCACGGCTATGCATCATTAGACGTTGACTGCATTATAATTTACAAAAAAAATTGTGAAAGTTTTGCGGAGTGGATAACCAATCGCAATTATACAATTAGATAATACAGTAAATCAAAGTTGGTGTATATGTGAAAGGATTAATATCCTGCGATGAGATTTGCTTACAAGATTTCAGAGTGCTGTTTAGTTCATCTGAGTGAAATTTGAAACCTTGGAGACATTTATAATTTTCAAATGCAGACCTGATTTTTTTTATCACTCGGTAGGAAGCTTATTTCAAAAGATATCCAGAAACATGCTCAAATTCACAATCAAAATTTAGCACTAAATTCTTATAGGTTCAATAGCTTGGTCTCAACATCAGCCCTGGTTACCACGCCCCCTGATAGCATCGTGTAGAAGGGCGTGTTACCTTTTTAGATACAATAGCAGCATCCATCATTGATTTATCTTTGTGTATTTCTAATCTGTTTTCCAAGAGTTGATGAGTAACGGGATGTTTGGCAAATAAACGTATCTGAAAAAATGAACGCAAATATTTTGCGTCTAATAACTAAGAGTAGCTTATATTAAAATAAAAGGTACAAAACAGGGTTGTATAGATTGATTTGATTACATGTGTTGGTATCCTACTTTGAAATGACATAGGCATGTGATCATAAATGAATTTTAACTGATTTTCCTGATAAAATTTCGTATCTCTTTTCTTATAAGAATTTGGCTGTAGCCGCATATTGCCCATGGCGTACTATTTAAAGTTCTCTAGGGATCCTGTTATAGACAGTTTTGACTGTAACAAATAATAGCCACTACTGCTCATTATCTCAAATTAAAAAGAAGTTATGGACACGCATAAACAGAACAGATAAAACAGACATACATAAACACGCATAAATAAAACAGACACAGCTGAGACCGCCGGTTGCAGGCACATTTTAGGATTAATAGATTTACTGCAGGGACAACAAGATGGCACAAAATTCTGAGCAGCACTTTGAAAAGGGAAGATGTGGTCACATGCACAAATACGTTTTTGTAGACTCCTGGCTGTACATGTAGCTATTAGTGTTGTTCAATACATCAATATGTTCACATAAACTGTTGAAAAGCATTTCAAAATGGCAACATTGGAATTTCTATAGGTCCTATCTGTTCTCCAAATCTTAGCATCATGCATCAAAAATGCCAATATATGTAACCTTTATTATTCTTTTAAATTAGTCCGAGACAAATTTGAATATTGATGACACAAAACAAACACACGGCAGAATAAACACATCAAATGATAACAATCAAAACATAGACATCTCCGTCATTTCATATCAGAATGGCTTCAAACTTTTACCTATCAAGTTTTTCTCTTGAAATATCAATCAATCAATCATTTAAAAAACATTTTTCAGTTGAATCACCTTTTGAAGGTTGTGGAAGGTAAACATTTTGACTTTAAGAATATAGGGTCTGGAAAATTAGCAATGCTAATCAGGCCCAGTTTATCGCCTTCCTATGTATTAGATAATTACTTTGCATGTATTCCTGTCTCTCTCTTTTTGAGCTTCTTCGTCCATCTCTTCTTTCTCTAGCTGATATGCTAGGTCTTTGATATGTTCTGGCCATGATTCCTTAGCTAAGAAATGCGTGTTATTCTTTGCATCGATTTGACGATAAAGCAGCATGTACGCATTTGTTGAACTACAAAAAAATATATACAGTAATACCTGTTATAACCGTTACCTCTATCCAGCGGTCACCTGTTTATAATGGTCACTCTTGCGATGTGTAAAATAGTATTTTCTATTGAATCGAACCTGTATATAAAGGCCACCTGTCTATAGTGGTCAATTTATCTACCTCAAGTAGCTGGCTGTTATATACAGGTTTCACTCTACCGTATATAAAAAATAATTTCCATTGAAATGTTATTGTTTTGGTAACATAAAATTATTATTGATGTAAAACATGGGGTGGCTTCAAAGCCCAATAGCCCCAAAATTAACCTGGGAACACCTATTTATTCAGGAAAAATGAAGTTCTGAACGTCTAAATTCTATTCTAAAATTTAAATTAAATTCAACAAAAGGAAAATGTTGGCTGTTAGGTTCCAAGCCTCCTAAAAGAATTTGGCACAATTCTATTTTTAACCTTATTTGTCAATTGTGTCATGTAGACCACATATCCTTAACAGCAGATTTCTACTGCAGCTTGAAATAAACGTGCTACCTCAAAGTGTAGGCCTACATAAAATTACCCTAACTTAAATACTTTCTTGTTTTTATTGTGGAACTCACTAACAATCAGTTTACAAAACAACCTTTGCTAAAAACATTTCAAAAGTTCATGAACAGTTCATGAACCTTCACAGACAGTTAATAAACAGTTCATGAAAATGTGGGGCCATTTAATGTTCATGAACTGTTCATGAAGTGTTCATTAACTCATTGACTGTTAATTGCAGGGGAAATAACTGGATAATTTGTCTGATAACTAGATTGTGATAGATATGAAATTGCCAGCCAAACAATGAAATAACTTTCAGTAACCTTGCATAATTAGATGAATAAAATTGACGAGCTCTTTTCTCAGAGCCACCATAAGAGTTCTCAATTTCTGCTTGTGATATCTGGAATGAAAATATGGAAAGGAAATCAAGTCTTAGCGAATGGATTTAGGCAGGACGAGAATATATAAAAGTACATGAATGAGAAAAAGATTTACCAAAGAAGAAAAAAATTGACGAAAATATTCAAAATAATAACCAAGAAAAATAAATTGTTTTAAAAGGACAATATTGACCAGTAGCCACTACGAGCTCAAATTGAAACAGGCTTAGCAGTTTTCAAAATGCTGCCTTCAATTTTCAAACACATGAGCAACGACAGCTGCAAAATAAACCATAGTTGTGTAAGAACATATGAGAAAATAGAGCAGCTAAGCCTTTTTCAACTTGAGATCGTAGCGACTGCCGGAGCAATTAGACGTCAAATCTTTTATTTAAAAAAAAATTCAGTTTGCATGTTATTAGTCTGAAAATGACCAGGAATATTCGTTATGAAACAATTATTGAATATGTCCAAGTCCAGTCCATTTTTCGGTAATACCAAAGGCGTCATCTTAAAATGAAAACATGTATAGTTGATTCATTTCAAGTTCTGGATGTATTAGAAAAGACAAAGATCACTGGTTTGCCTTCCACTTGAATTAGGATATTGATGATGATGATGATGATGATGATGATGATGATGATGATAAAGCTGACATTCAAAATGGATGCATAAATTTATTGACTATGTATTATCTGTTACCTGGGCAACAGACTGATCATTGAAACAATACCATTTTCCATCTGTAAATGATCTGAAATAATAAAAACATTGACATATAAATACAGTTAAACCTTTTTTGTTTAAATGTTTTCAAATGCTTGTTTATGTGAGGAACAGACGAATACAAAGAACATAAGTACACTGACGAAGAACTGGAACTCGGTCTCTCGTACATGATATTGTCATTCTGCCAATAGGGATACAATGAACAAGTGCACAATACCGTGGAAATAAAACAATTAAGCCATTTCTTATCTAGGATATCCAGCCACCTTGTCTAGGAAGATTTTTGGTACTTCTCTAAGCATTAAATCATTTATTGGTCAAACAGCAACAAAAAATTCAGAAGAAAATGTGGAAATGCCTTTAGGATTTCGGAAGGTTGAACCCTTCGTCGGACCCTGATTCAATCAATTTAAATTATCTTCAAACTGTTGAGAAAGATGAGGCTTGTCGACTTCAAGAGAAATAATGAGTTGCTCTTTTTAAGATTTTTATTGCATTTATCCAAATTGTTTAATAAAGACTTGATAACTTGAGACTTCAGAAATTCCACTGATGTGTATCATTGTAGCATATAAAAGCATCAAAGGTTGAAGAACTTAGGTCTGATTTCAGCAGGAAAGTTTCTTTCTCTTGAAGGTGATCAATTTAACTGTATTCCTGTGTCGATAATACAACTTGTATTCATTATGAAATAACCAGAATATATTAAAATTCTCAGAAATATGCTAGCATTGAATCACAACGTTTGTCTAGTAACATTGAATCTCCTTGATTTTGTTGTTAATGACTTACTTGATATATGCATAGTAATGGCCACCAAGTGCATTCCCAGAATGAATCATTATAGAAAATAATTCATACTGTAGATTTGGTTGACCCTAAAGAAACAAGACATTAGTTCAAAATGACTCATTAATTGATCAACAATAAATGATAAATAGTGCTTACACAACGTTTAGGTACGGTTAAACACAAAACTACAAACTGCCATGAAATGTGGAGAAATTGGCCATCATAAACAGGTGGACACAAATTATGATGAACATTACAATCTTGACCACTATAGACAGGTGGCCACTACACAGAGGTGAATATCACAGCAGGTTTGAGCAATTTTCAAGTCAAACCTGCATTCAACAGTCAGCAGCGTATGCTGAATAATGGTCTGCTTTATAGAAATTTGCGATAAATTTTATGCAAACATTCAAATTACTGATGTCCAATCTCATCTGACACAGACATCTAATGACCACTATACACAGGTGACCTCAAGAGGCAGGATCATTTGCACAGGTAGTCAAAGTTATTGAAACTGATTACCTTGTTATTTGCTACACAGTTATGTTGATTAGCGGGTGCTTCATCTACAACTCCGTTGCATCCATTTTCATTGTGAGGTAATGCATGATTTGTTTCTTGTGATACTTTTGGTTTAGCCTCTTCATCAGCGTTATCATCTTTTGAATCTGAGACATTTAAAGCCTAGAAATGGAAAAACAAAATTCAACTCGCTCTAAAAAAAATTGGTTCATAGTTAACATTGATCTCATTGGAGTTGCATGCGTATGACAAACATTGATCAATGTAGAAATTGTTGCAAATCAGAATAACAATTTAATTAAAATAAAGAATTCTTTGAAGAGGATTCAAACTAAGAAGTTTGTTTCGTATAGTGCCGTTGCTCTACATTGGTGTATGAGATATAACTTAGTAGATAAACATGCTGATAACGCTGCTTCTCAGAGGGTCTGGTAACCAAATGTCCCTACAGCGAGTTGAAGTTTCATTTCTTCCATAGGAATGTTTTAAAAATGTGTTGGATACAATATTGGAATGAATGATGTTACGCAAATAGTTAGAAATCTTCAAAAGGTTCAATTATGTCTTGAAGTTGTTCAAAAAAACAATTTAAAAGTGTCATACCTCAAAGTTGTTACAAACATCTTTACAACATTGATCCATGTTAAGAATGTTAGGAAAGGTTAATCTAAAACCATCAAGCAAAATTACAGTAGTAAAATCAAAATCAAATTAATCACAAACAGGGTCCGACAAAAGGTTCAGCCTTCTAGAATCCTAGAGGCATTTAAATTTTTTCTTCTGAATTTTCTTGTTGACGTTTGACCAGAAAATCATTAAAAACATCAATTTTCTTCTGAATTTTGTCTAGCCTTCGGGGATCTAGGATACCCACTTTTGTCGGACCCTCTGATCACAAAGAATAGTATTAAATGGTCAATTTGAAATTCTCGTTTCTTGAATGCTAGGATCCTATTGTACTTCTGTTGGATATGTTGTCCTATTTAAAAAAGTTTATTAGTTCATGAACCATGAATTGCCTCAAGTGTTCAAAAAGTGTTCATGACTGTACATGAATGTTTCTAGAGTGCATGAACAGTTAATGAAATCATGAATTCTTCTCATATGAGTGGCTGCAATCACAATATCACATTTGCTGCATCAGAAACATAACATTAATTACTGTTACCTATCATGAAGTTTGATGCGTTGTAAGCTTGTATAATCAAATGTAAATCGTTTGAGTTGAAAAGTAAGAAGATAAGGGAATGTTTCAAATTTGAGACCCTAAAAGAAATACAATGAATTGAAAATTAAAACACAGCAATAAATATCCTAATTTATGATAATGACTTTGAGAGTTGTTCAGAAGATCTGCTAGCCAGTTTTTATCATTTGATCATGTTATGTTAACGTTCTTTTAACGTTATTTTAACATTATCTTTGATTTTGAATTTAGATACAGTACAATGTACATTGCATTGTTACAGAGTGCATTTAGAAATCAGTACACAGATCAGTAAATGTTTCCTGATCCCATTGAGCACACAGATCAGTAAATGTTTCCTGATCCCATTGAGCACACAGATCAGTAAATGTTTCCTGATCCCATTGAGCACACAGATCAGTAAATGTTTCCTGATCCCATTGAGCACACAGATCAGTAAATTAGTTAGGCAAACTTGATACAGTGCATATGGCGCTGAAAAGAATGGCATCAGTATTTACCAAAAAGGGCTAGCTTCCCTGACCACAGAGCTATTACAGAGAACATTTTCAAACATTTTGTAAATGTACCAACATTTTATCCTACAGTCAAAGTATCCATCCCCGATAAGAGAATGTTAACATGGAGTTGGTGCCCCCTCTAGTGCCACATCTGGGTGTTCCAATTAAGTACAATACATCCAGTGAATAGTAGAGGACATGGTTTTAATTTCATTAAATTTCATGATCATTAAAATATTCAAACAAAATTATTAATTACGAACAAGACAAAGAAGACCCACAACCTTTATATCATCTTATTCAAAATGAGTTTATAGGAAAGGCGTTTCTTTGAGTCAAATACCATAAAAAACATTTTGAAACAGATCAAAGAAGCTTCAAGATTAAATTCAAATCTCCTTACCTTCTGGGCATCTTGTTTAGAATTACATTTTTCACAGAAATACTAAATTAGATAAAAACAGAACAAAGAAATTCACATGATGAATAATGACACAGCCGACGCTGACAACATGACCGGTGGGCTCTACGCTCTTAGAGTCACATGCTTATTTGTCATTCTTATTGCTTCTGTGCCTAAAACCATGCTGAAACTTGAAATTCGAAAAAATGCTGAAACTTGAAATATGAAACAATGCTGGAACTTGAAATTCAAAGCCCTGTCAAATCCATAAATGACACTGATCATTGAATTACGCTAAGCTTAATTCAAAATTAAGCTCATAGCGACCATCAATCAATGTTACCCCTGTAAAGCTAGCTGTGGGCGGTAAAGAGAATTGACTAATAAAGATTGATAAAAAATCTTTCAACTCTAGATTCCTGAAGGCTAGTGCAAAATCGAAAGGCTATCAACTAGCAACTAATTTAGATTAAAAGCACTGGTATGTTTGAAAACAAATTTCTTCTTTTATTCGATTGCATGGTAATTCAAATTTATTTTAATTAAATTGTCAATACTACTTCGGGTCAAGCTCCAACAACCTAGGCCTACCCACTAAACAAAGGCATTTTATATTATTAATTACCTGATTATTTCCTTCCAATGTTTCTGATCTAACAAATTCTTGTAACGCATCATTCTTGAATAAAAGAAAATCAATTCTTGTCCAAACTATGAATATTGATTGGGTCCTCGCAGTAAAGGTATAGTTGAATTATTTGTCAGATAACAATGAAATATTTAAATAAGTGTCTTTTAAAAGACTTTTTATGTTGCAATTATAAAGTTATCAAAAGTAGTTATTACTATGCCTGCGAAAAGCTAGAATGGATACAAAATGGGCATAGAAGTGGAAATATGGATTACAAAAGCGTTATGTTACACAATGACAGCTTATGATTCTTAGACACGAGAGTCAAAAGAATAAAACGAAACGAAGCAATGAAATATAAATAGCAAAACCATCGTTTCAGAATGATTTCGTTGTCATCAAACTGATAAAAAACAAAGAAATCATCTCTCTCAACATTTTAATTGAGGCACATGCCAACAACAAAAGGACAAAATGTTAATCTTACCAAACTTGTGTGCGCTTCTTGTGCTCCGAATGGTCGTATCGCTAATGGAATGTCCAAATAGGTATCAGCTCTAGCACTTTCATAACCACACTATTAAACAAACAGAAAGAAACGCAGGTTAGTAGAATGGTCATGTTTTATCAATAGTTCATATTCAGATATTCCCTGAAAACTCAGCTTCATCGACATTAGAATGATTATCAGAGGCATTAACCATTGACCAACAGGTCATGATATGGTATCAAGTATTTTAAACCGTCGAACAGAGATCAATTCTGAAGCTGTACCTGAAAACTCAGCTTGATCGACATTAGAATGATTATCAGAAGCATTAGCCATTGACCAACAGGTCATGATATGGTATCAAGTATTTTAAACGGTCGAACAGAGATCAATTCTGAAGCTGTACCTGAAAACTCAGCTTGATCGACATTAGAATGATTATCAGAAGCATTAGCCATTAACCAACAGGTCATGATATGGTATCAAGTATTTTAAACGGTCGAACAGAGATCAATTCTGAAGCTGTATTCTGACGTTCTGTGTTTTCCAAGGATTGAAGTGGAAAACCGAAATGGATAATTGAGTTTTTGGCACCTTAAACTACATTATTATGTCATTAAAAGCTGATCCGTCAATCATAGAAAAATAAGTTATTGACCTCAGGCTCCATTAACATTGGCCAATGACCAACGTCTTAAATACTGTTTTGGGCATTGCTATATAGTGACCATTATCTATTAGTTAATTTTTATATACAGGGTTGATTCAATAGAAAATATTGTTTTGGACATTGCTAGCGTGACCACCAAAGACAGGTGACCTTTACACACAGGGTTGACCAAATAGAAAATAGAAATTTGGATATAACTAGAGTGACTACTATAGACAAGTGCTGATTATGTTGAGGTGACCATTATAGCCAGTTCAAATGGCAACTTCCCGTTGGCTTGTTCATTGGCGAAGGAAGCGCTTTTGTGTGTTCAGGGAGTCAGCCATTTTATGTTTTAAACTTTTAATTCTATTTGATATATTGTGATGTTTGAATATTTGGGTTATTAATTGTATACTATATCAAGTTTATCAATGTAATGGAATGATTATGTGTGGATTATGGATGGATTATAATAAAGCTGAATCTGAAATGGAAATTTAAGAGAAAAGATTTTTGGCAGATTTAGTAATTTGAAACTGCATGTTTTAATATTTCATGAAACGAACTAACATCAACTCCAATTCTCCATCTTTTGAGCAAACCATAACATGAACGAAAACATGGATTTTAAAACAATTATTTAATATACTTCAAGGCGTAGTAATAAAAGACTTCATGTCGCAGTTATTGAAAATTATCTGAACATCACCACATTGAAATTTACGAAGCAAACAGCGACTGAAACATCAAACTTTTATCGGAAGTCAAATGAATATAGATGAATATACAATACATCAACTTCTATTCATTTCTGATTCTATTTCCTCATCAGACAATTCTATACAACTATTTATGTATTTACTCTATAACAACCTGTCATATGAAACTGTAATGTCTGTAATTAATGTAATCAAATTTATAGCATTTCGTAAACTTGTAAAGCGCCTAGAACACAGTGCTATAGGTACGCTATATAAATGAACATTACAATTATTATTATTATTAATAGGCTAAAGGGTTACCACATACTTGCCATGTTTGTATTCATATTTACTAAACGAGAAAATGTTGGGAGACATGAGTGAAGCGCTAAAAAATCACGAGCTCCGAGCGAGTGATTTTTAGCTTCCCAAATGTCGGAATCTCATTCGACGGCGAATTTTCAATTCATGAATTCACAATTTAAAATTCAATTTCAATTCATAAACCAAGCAAGGAGAATACCACAACAAGATAGATATTGTCGAATAAAGAAAGACATATACAAGAACGCCTGTAATATAAGTGGTACAATAGTTTTTTAGCAAATTAATTCAGTAATTGTTATTTAAATTTTAGGTTTACCTTGAAACAGCGTAGCCTATAATTGTCTTTCACTCTGTGCTTTTATTTTGCATGTTACATGACCAATAACTCATTTACCACGCTTTTCAATAAATAAAAACATTTTGAGCTAAATGTCGTTTTGTAAATCGTAGCCATTATTGAGATATTTATTGGATTGTTATCAAAAAGTTATAAATTCTGTATTTTATCACAGATCTAACTTTTTGAAGCTTGCGGTTTTTCCCGGTTTTTGGACCCATGTTTTACCCTAGGATTTCATGCACGCTCTTTCGACCAATCAGATCGCAGAAAGCCTTCGTGATATTTTAGAAATGCATTTACAAACACTGTTTGCAGATTCTCACCTTCAAACATTTGACATAGTCTTTCATTTTGCCTTGATAAAGTTGATTAATCAAATGCTCCTAATGTAATACCAATATTAAAACATAAAATATTACAAATAAATGAATCATTAATAATTAACAAGGCTGAGTTAGCCTTTGGGGAATTTGAACCATGTCAGTCGATCAGATCTGAGACTTGGTAGCTCTACCATCTCAGTAAATCCTCCCGCCTAATGCCCCCATACTACACAGAGCCTATTCTTTTGAGAATAAATTTGTTTTGTAACACATGCTAGTTTAATACCCCCCTTATATATTTTAAAAAGATAAAAAGTAGAGGAGGCATCTAAACCTATTTTTCCAGACAATCTAAAATGTGTGGGGTAGGCGAGATAAAACATAACACGGAATTCTATTTAAAGCTTTTCAAGCTATATTTACGTATATTACAAATTCATAACAACTGCATAATATTAGCATAAATTAGTAGTTAGCATAACACAAAAAAGTGCAATGTTTTGATTGTATTACCCTACCTGTTCAGTGTGTTTTAACGTCTCTTCCAAGGCATCAAACATGACACGACAGAGCTCTTGAACGTCGTGCTGCTGCCAAGCTAAAAACAAAACAGAAATTTAGTATGTCAAGTAAGATAACAATATTGATATTATTTGCGATTGAATAAGTACTTCCGATGTTAAAACCATTTCATGAAGAGCTCATGAAAAGTTCATGAACTAGTTAATGAACGTTATATGGCATGTTTTCATGGACTTTTTCGTCTGCTGTTACACAGGGGAAATTTAATCACATTATTGTATTATATCATGAAAATATCTAAATACCCACCTTCACTGCTATCCCAGCCAAAGCTATGTGTCAGGTCTGTCGTTTCAACGGAATGCTTTTTTGTAGTCTGGATAAATAAAGGATAGTATCATAATAACAAAACTGATCAGTCTTTTTGATTGGTAAAAAGACATGAGATAATTCTAAGTAAAGTCAAATCTGTTAAAATGGTCACCTCTATATAGTAGCCACCTGTCTATAGTGGTCATTCTAATTATGCTTGAAATAGTACTTTCCATTGAATCAACCCTGTATATAAAGGCCATCTGTCTATAGTGGTCACTCTTGGCATGTCCAAAATAGTACTTTCCATTGAACCCTGTATATAAAGGCCATCTGTCTATAGTGGTCACTCTTGGCATGTCCAAAATAGTACTTTCCATTGAATCAACACTTAGCTGGCTCTTATATTCAGGTTTCACTGTATTTGAAAGAAAATACAATATTTCGAGCTAAAATGATTCATGCCCCGAGATATAGATTTTGTTGGCATATTGTCGGTTGATCCAGTCAAATCAATCACTCCTTTCCTAGTACGCAAACACATCGCTGTAGAGTTGATGTCAGCACAACAATCCTTTCTTTAATAATTATGGTAGGCATTATGATTACTTAACAATTTCAAAAGCAAATTGAAAGAAAACAAGCGATACTAGGATTACTAGACCCCAGTAAGACCTAGAAGTACTAAAATAAATAATTTTTTGGGGGTTTATGACACAGCGTGTAGCGTAGCTGAAATGTAATCATGTTACTGACTGAAATTGAAACATGACAATTCCTTTGTCACATCATTTACCTGGTGCGTGGAAAAATGAAAAACATTTGAAAAAAGAAAAATTCTGATGTGACGACTTTCTTATGATGCCACTACACTATACGTTATGCGTAATTTTCAAACAGCAACTCCTAACCTACTAAATCACTCTTTGCTATTATTACAAGAAGGTATAGCCCTGGCTTTTTCACATCGGCCATGTTGGTGTTGCATCCTGGGTGTGACGGTCTTTTCAAAATACACAGACATCATTATTAATCTATTCCTTAAATATTTCTCAAGGGACCCAGTGAATGAAATCTCAATCTGCCTGACTATCTACCGTTCTATCTGTTATTTTGTCTGTGCTAATTATATCTATTTTGATTGTTTACAAATTTTAACTCGATTCACAAACCTGCATTTTCAAGAACAACTTTTGCAATTGAAATGGTATACATTTCTCGGCATCTGCTTCAATGCCTTGATATTCCCACCTGATATAAAATAAAAACACAACGATCTGAATTGATTTATACTACGGTAAATATCTTTTTTTTCATCAATAATCAATTAATATTTCTGTTCTTGATTGATTGATTTGTACCATATGACACCCTGTTATGTTATAGTAACGCTCAAAGCGCACGACAAGATTTGACAACTGTTCATTTTTGAACAATAAACTATACAGTTCATATTTTGAACGATAGCACTATATATATGTACAATGTTCCAAAAAATATTATATCCACTAAAGATACCCTATCTGTGTTATATTTGGCATATATGAGAAATACATAAAAGTTCTTATTTTAACAGAATATTTTTCTTTACCATAATATTTTGACAGATTTTCTCTTTATCATTTTATGCAATAGTCAGATATACTTTGATAACGTCTGATGATGGTCACACAATGAAACTTGTTTGTACGTAGAATAAATGAATGTGTAGTCATTGACTTCGTTATATCAGTAGGCCTAGTAGGCCTACAGTCAGGGTCCGACAAAGTCCGGAAACTTGGAAACCTAGTTTGCGGAAGGCTAGAAAAATTCAGAAGGTTAGCCAAAATGTTGGATGTAAAGCTAAAATAAAGCTTTGATTTTACGCTTTTATGCCAGTAAAATTACTTAAACATTTTTCTCTCGTTTATCTAACAATATACGGTTTGCGGAAGGTAAAACATTTTGTCTGACCCTGCTTACAGTATAACCTCTATATGATAGCCAGTTACGAGAGGTAGATAACATTGACCACCATAGACAGGTGGTCTTTATATACAGGTTTGATTCAAAGAAAATACTATTTTAGACATTGCAAGAGTGACCATTATAGACAGGTGGCCACTGTATAGAGGTGACCGTTATAACAGGTTTGACTGTATTTATATCTCTGTCAACCATTGGCATAGAGCACTATTTGTCTTCTGACTGGGAGATCAAATTTTGCCATGAAAAATGGGTGTGATTACTTGTGTGAAATTGCAAGTTTCAGTACTTCAAATACATTCAACATTCAAAGTTGAGTGATTTTGCGATTTTACGTCTCAAATTTTGCCAAATGTTATCTCAAAATCTATATTTGGGGTGTTACATCCTCACGCCCATTGCCCGCAGGATTTACGGTTGTAAGATTCTTATAGGGTCAACATGGCGGAGACAGAAAAACATACAGTAACTTCACGCTAATAAACTTTAATGTTTCTTCCACGACAGTCAACAAGCAAGAGGAGAATATAAAAACACACAACAACTAATACCACAATACCGCTGAGACAATGACACAATTAACCAATCACAATACATCAATAATTAGCACATGACAAACCATGCATTATAGAACGATACATTCAGGTGAACAGCAAACACATTGCAAAGTATGCAACGTGAAATTATAAACTTGATACATCCTAAACACATTTCACACAAAGATACAACTGTGACCAGGAGGACGTGATATTATAAAACTAACAAATAACCAATCCTACAGAAGTATATTTATAATTAAAGGTCTTGAAGACTTATGTTATATAAATATTAATAATTGTTGTCATTGGCTGTTGAAGGTTAATAGTCTTAAGAAGGTCATTATTTTTACTTACCTGTAAAGAGCATTTCTGAATTCAGGCGTCATGAACAATGTCTGCAGAAGACTGTTTAAATAACATGTCATCGCTTGATTAATAAGACCAGTGAAGGCTGAAAATTTCAATAACGCAAAATGATCAATATTAACAAATACTTAGTCAGGACCGCAGAGAACAATTTCAGACCCAGGGATATTTGCAAATATAGTTCGTAAAGTGCACATGACACCAAAAAATGTTTTTCCGGAATCGAGTAGCCCACCCAAAATAAATAGGAAAGGCGAAAATGATTTTTCGATTTTGACTCTTATAAGTTGAGTTATTTAATTTTGAATGTACCATAAATATACTGTACTGCATAGGCCTATACCGTTTGTAAGCTGTTAATATTATTAAAAATCCAATCTGACACGCACTAAGTTGGTAGACATCTATGTAGACAGCTATAGCAATCCTAAAAAATGCATCGCAATACAATACTACTTAATTCAGCAAACAAGGATGATAATAAAGGCCTTGACGATGTAGGCTATTAATCTTCCATACCTCTTTCAGGCACTTCGGTTGACAATGTGTCATTCGACGATGATGACATTGATATAGCACCATATGATGGTGGATCGTCATTTAGGATTGGACCAATAAATCCAAGAGGAGAGTCATCATCAGAATTCTAAAACAATTAATCAAGGGTTTAGAATGGATATAGCCTACATGTATCTTTACAGACTTAATTAAAGCTATAATTTACACAAATTTGATGTCTATATTTGGAACTAATGTGATACTTGAATGACATATTAAATGTATATAAGCAGGGCCGGATCTATTATTTTGGGCCAAAAGCAGAAATCATAAATAGGGTCAAAAAATTCCCCAAAAACTTTTCACTTGACAATTAATCCACGAAAACAAAGGTGTCTGCAGATTTGAGGAAAATTTTCACATCTTACTGATACAACTGAGTTAGACCCTGCGTTAAGTGTTAAATACTGTAGCCTAATTAGCATCACCCATTTGTACAAGGAAAAACCTATAGGCCTATCAAACATTATTAGTTTGCAATTGGTTGTGATGGAATGAAACACTACAAAAGATTCGCAAAATTTTCTTTAAATCATTGGTTAATTGAGAATAAAAAGAAGTGACCTTTAATTTGAAAAAGGCCTAAAGCATTTGCTAATTCTGTTTACGCCTAAATCCAGCCCTGTATATAAGTGACAGTAGCGGATTATACAATATAGAGGGCTATACAATATAGCCCACAAGCAAAAAGTAGGCCTATGTCTGCACGCAGGCTAAACCAAACCCAATCCGATCCGAAGGATTTTGGACCGGAGCTAGATTGGATATCCGGCAGGACATTGAGTTCAACCCACTGCAGAAAAGCTATTGTTTGTCTACAGAAGAGACATCAGCCAATACCTTACTACCACGGACCGTTTGAAAAACTAATCAAATAATTAATTATTTGCTTGTAAAAAGACTAACTTCTGAAATAAGGCAATCCAGATAGAAAATAAATCAGTTTCAGTAAAATTTAAGAAAAATAATATTATGAAACCGACATAGGATATCAAATAAATTGCTTGCTGAGATTCAGAACTCGTTGCGATAAGCTCAAATTGAAAATAGCAAAACATAATTTGAGACAATTTGATAATTGAATTTAATTGATAGACAATACACAGTTGTGATTATAGCCTTGATTCTGTTATAGAAATCTAAGTGCTCACTGTTACTGATTATCTCACAGATTTACATTTATTATTACTTTTTATTACTTTATATTAAACTAAGCTACGCCCCCAAGATGAAAAGTTTTGTCGTGATTGCCGCCCCCGAAGCTGCAGTTTTTATCTACAATCAGTAGATTACAATGAATTTTTTGTCATTTTCTTCAATTTTTTTTGCTAAAATGATGGATTTTTATCCCCTGAAGTAAAATTTGATCGGTTGCCGCCCCCGTCTCCAACTTTTTTTCACGCTGCCGTCCCTGAGATTTCATCAAGGTTGCCATTCTTTGCAGACTGGATAACAGTTAGGCCTAACAATTATGTATCAACTTACCTGCAAATGAGTTTATTTTATTTGTAAGAATATGGTAGCCTACAGAGACCTAAGCTCTTCCTCCCACAAGTTCTCGTATCTTAATTGTCTCAGGAATCAAGTTGACCCACAGTTTTATAAATATATTTTAGGTTTATTTATCGTTCAATGAAATACTAAGATTACCTCTACGGGTCCCTTCGTGTTTGTCAATTTTCTCATTATGAAATTACATTCATTCGTGGGTGAATTACGACGTGTAATTTCTCCGATAGTTTTCTGACTTTCCTTATCCAAGTAAACTTCTTCATCAGCTTGATCTCTTGGTTTTAAATAGATTAATGTAAAACTATCTTCATTGTATAGTGAATTTTCAACAAATATTTTGTATAATTCTGATATTGTAGTTGAAGATTGTAAATTTTTAACAGACGGTATTGACCTTGAATTTGATTCGTCGATTATAGTGCATTTTATATTACATCGTACTTCAGAAAATGGTCCAACTTGTGTACCAGGAGGCATATTGATATCATATATTGCTTTATTATTCCAAATAAAACGCTCTCAAAGCTTCTTTCATTGATATTTATCGGCTTCACTATATTTGAAATAATTTTCTTGAATTTTCATGACATTTTGTTTTTGTAGAGAAAATTGAACGGAAAGAAAGTAGCCTCTATATCTTGTAAAGACATCATAAAACGAGACTGAAAGAATTAACAATCGGATCGAATCGGGAGATAAATCGGACTGATTTTTTAAATCGGCATAAGAATCTGACCAATTACTTGCAATCGAGGCGTGGTGGACTTTTAACTTTGGTGAAATTTCGGAACATTCTTTTGAAACAAGAATGGCTACGAAACAAGAGTTTGAACGAAACCCTGGAGTTCCTTTCGATTCCAACTGGATTGATGATGTTAGGATTAACTTCCCAGGAGTTGTTTCTCGATCAGAGACGTTAAAAACTAGACGTTCAGTCAAGAAAGAATGGCAAGCTGCCTGGTTACTTAGGATTGTGACATGTACAGACTTGACAACATTGTCAGGTAGGCCTAGTCTAGGCGTTTTTATAAAGCAACTCATCCCGCTCCCTAACATCCCAAAAGTTATCCAATATTTTTCAAACATTTCCTTTCATATCGAAAATATGGAAGAAATTCAGTTAATAATTAAAATTATAGTTTTAATTTTCAAATTCATATGTTATATATAATTTTTATTCAATTTAAAATGCCCTTAAAGCCTTATATTTCGTATTTCAAACACCACTAAAAGGCTATAACTATATGTGAAACATTAGAGATAGCCTGTGGACAGACCTGCTGTTTTCCTTCGTCAACTTAGGGCAGAATTTTGGAGACCCTACACTTGACGAAGGAAAACAGTAGGTCTGCACGAAGGCTATAGAGATGCAAGATCGACAATGTTGTTTACTATGTAAAGGAGGATGAAATTCATAAAGCACAGGTGGAATTTTCAAACTTCTCATTGACGCATGTCAACATCATCCAAGTCCCCAATGAATCGTAGAAATCACTAAAGGGTTACCACACACTTGCCATGTTTGTATTCATATTTACCAAGCGAGAAAAACTTGTTGGTAGACACGAGTTAAGGGCTAAAAAATCCCGAGCTCTGAGTGAGTGATTTTTAGCTTCCCTAGTGTCTCCCCATTTTTTAATGTGTGTTACTGTGTTATTCAAATTTTATGTTTACCTTGAAACAGTGTAGCCTCTAATTTCCTTCATTCTGTGTTTTTTATTTTGCGTGCAGCACAACCAATAACTCGTTCACCCCCCTTTTCAATAAATGAAAACATGTTGAGCTAAATAGCATTTTGTAAATTGTTGCCATAATTGAGATATTTATTGGATGGTTATTTGATGATATAATTTCTGTATTTTATCACAGATACCCTAGGATTTCATGTGCGCTCTTTCGACCAATCATGTCGCAGAAAACCTTTGCAATGTTTTAGGATTAATGTTCACAAAATGGAAAATAAACTAATAATTGAAAACCTTCTGATTTGTGCCGACCTTCCGGGAACGAGTTTCCCAAATTTTTGACAGCCCCATCACTATGCCTATTGTTTGTTGTTGTTGCTAGGCGATGACACAAGTACGAACGTCACACGATTATGTTTCAAAGCGCAAAATCCAATCCGAAGCGATCTCATCAAAGCAATGGGCGTACAAGATTTAAATATTACCTGTGGTGCAGTGTGTGTTTATTCATCGCGTATTTCTGATGCTGTAAAAGCTCTTGAAAATGCAAGATCAACAATCCCTATTGCATCTGTAGCATATGGTTTCCCTGCTGGTAAGAGAAATAATGAAAAATATAATGGAATTAAACACTATATGTGAAACCTGTAGGCCTATACATATATATACCAGCTCTATAAGAAATAGACAAATCAACCACTATGGACATGCAGCCTTTATAAGAGTGACCACTATATATGCAGGTTACCTTTATAAACAGGAATTAATAAATAGAAAATACTATTTTAAACATACCAAGGGTGACGGTTATGGAGAGGTGGCCTTTATATACAGGAATTAATAAATAGAAAATGCTGTTTTAGACAAACCAAGAGTGACCACTATCGAGAGGTGGCTTTTATACACAGGTTTGATTAAATAGAAAATACTATTTAAGACATGCTAAGAGTGACCATTATAGACAGGTGACCTTTATATACAGGGTTGATTCAATAGAAAATACATAATTTAAAGACATGCCAAGAGTGACCATTATAGACAGGTGACCTTTATATACAGGGTTGATTCGATAGAAAAAACTATTTTAGACATTACTAGAGTTTTATTGCCATTTCCATTGTAGTCTGCATGCAGACTCAAAATGTTTCTAAACAACACAGTTTAGTCTAAAAGCCCAACTGCAAAATCTTCATTTTTGTATAATGATTCAAAGAATATTTACAAGTGTAACATAAACATTAGACAAAGAATAGAATGACAATGCATAATGGGGACGTTTAGAACATAAACCATTCCATCTAATCAAAACAAATCACTCAAAATATTATCCTGGAGAAAATACCTTATTAGAAAGAAAACTATATATGTTTATGATTTTATAAATCAAGTATATCACAGGTAAAAATTTGTGTTTTGTTACGCTTTTGACTTCTCTTGTCTGCACCAAGCTAGTACGTTGAATGTGTTATTTTTCCATAACAAACTCAAGCCTCTGTTGTGTTATGGTGTTACTGTATATCTGATAAATTTAATATTATATTGTGGATTACATGAGAATTTTCAGACTTTCAGTGGATTTCAGACTATTTCCACTCTTATAAACTCTAATTATCATTATTTTCCTATTGAAACCTATCAATAAATTGAATTCTCATGTTTGTTGCTAAATATTATTTTATTATTATTTATATTTCTAGGTCAGACGCCAGTAGCTATTAGATTAATGGAAATAAAAAACGCTGTCGCAGATGGAGCAAAAGAGATTGACATTGTCATATCACGTAATCTAGTATTAGAAGGAAAATGGGAAGAAATTTATGATGAGGTCAAAGCTTGTAGAGATGCTTGCGGAGAAGCACATTTAAAAACAATTCTTGCAACAGGTCAACTGGGTAGTTTAGAAAATGTTTATAAAGCTGGTATGATCTCTATGATGGCTGGTTCAGATTTTATTAAAACATCGACAGGAAAAGAAGGAGTGAACGCAATACTTCCTGTTGGCTTAGTCATGGTTAGATCTATCCGTGAATATTTCAAGGTTTGTTAGTTGGTTCATTGTTTCAAATTTATTCCATAAATACATTCTACAGTTTTATAATTACAGAAATACTTGGCAATGATCCAATCAATTGTACATTTATTGTTAAGTGTTACATGGTTTAGTTTATTACATAATTACTAGAAATGTCAACAGCTTTTATAGATTATTGATTTTCGTCATCGTTTTATAAAATATATAAGAAAGAGTGGACCACAAACTTGACAACTTTGTAAAGCTATGATTGCATGTTTCGATTGACTTGAATTACATCACTATATTGACAAATTGACACACTCTTGTTGAACTTCATCAGCACAATTCCATTACTTAGGTCTGATTTGACTTTGCAAAATGGAAAATATGGGACTACTTTTAGTAAGAAATTTCTCTAACCTGGCCCTGTTAATCTCAGTTTTGTGGTACAGAGCATGGTGTGAAGGCTCTTTCCTTTAATTGATGGACATTCACCTTTGGATTTCTAACTATTTTTTGCATATTTGACTGTCTAGAAAACTGGCTACAAAGTTGGTTTCAAACCAGCAGGCGGAATACGCAGTGCAAAAGATTCTTTAATATGGTTAGCATTGATGAAAGAAGAACTAGGAGATGAATGGACGCATCCAAATCTCTTCAGAATCGGTGCCAGCTCATTGTTAACAGATATTGAACGGCAATTGTTTCATCATGTTTATGGAAGGTTAGAAGATCGAATAATACGTCATTAGAAGCATTTAGTAGTAAATGGCCACTATAGCAGGGTGGTCTTTATACAGAGGGGATGTTTTAGATCTCTTTTGAAGGCATTCGAGTGAGGTAAATGTTTTTCTTGTTTGATCTGGACAAACCAATTAAATGAGACCACCTTGTACAGTACTTTGGGAAGTTTCTGCTTAGTTAGGCCTACGCTACAGTATCTAATTGACCACTCAAACTAGGTGGTCTTTATACAAAGGAACATTTTAATACATTTTAACTTAAATATTACCTTTATAATTAACTGCAATCATTTCAAGAAAATCTAAATAAATTAAAAGGAGTTTATTTGTAAAACGTGGTCTTACTGATTGAAATAGGGCTCATTGCAAAACATAGCAGAGCTTAAATAATAAGTTAAAATATAGGAGTTTATAATTTTGTTTTGTTTTAGATGTAGGCCTGTAGATAGGCCCGTGTGAAAAATAGTTCACGTGTTCATGAACAGTTCATGAATATTAATTGGCCCAATTTTTATGAAATTATTCATAAACCTTCACATAAGTTCATGCACTGCTCATAAAAGTTCATGAAATCGGGGCCATTTAATATTCATGCATAGTCAGAGTCCAACAAAAGTAGGAATCCTGGAATCCTAGATTGCCGAAGGTTAGAGCAAATTCAGAAGAAAATTGGTATAGTTTATGATTTATTGGTCAAACATCAACAAAAAATCAAAAGAAAATGTTGAAATGCCTCTAGGATTCTAGAAGGCTGAGCCTTTTGTTGGACCCTATGCATAGTTCATCGACAGTAAGAGTTCATGAACCGTTTATCGGAATGACCTTCATGAACTTTAATAGCAATGTATGCACTGTTCATAAAAAGTCCATGAAAAAGTTCATAGAATCAGGACCATTTAACGTCCATGTGTAAGTTCATGAACCGCTCCTTGTTTGCATGAGCAGTGCGTCTTACTAGCTTCTTTGAAATATAAACAACTAGCAGAAATCACTATGTTTACATTATTTTTCATTGCAGGTATGCTGCTTCTCATGAACTTCCGATGTGTTGATTAATTAATACATAAATGAACTGTATGAAATATGTCTATCGGTAGCTACACAATTTTTTAACATCCAAATCTTATATATATATTGTGAATTAATCTACCTAATACAATGATTGAGCAGAATTACAATTAATTGAAACTCAAGTAATGTGTTGTTGACATCTAGTATTTATGTAGTATCCCTGAGGAGAGTCATCCTTAAAATTTGAAAATATGACCCAATTTCGTTCTTATGGTACTGTAAGTAAAGATTCCCCCAATGGGAAGGTTGCTTCTACGTTCCCTAACACATGTTTGTCGAAATATCCCCTCTTTTCTATTTTATGCTTAGATGAGGTTCGCAATAAAGGAGTGTTGGTTCTTCATTCTCATTTGCTGTGAAATTTCAAGACTTTCCTTTATTTTGAAAATGGCACGCAGGCCGGTCTGTCAAAAAATTACCTAAGTAACCCCCCCCCCCCCTCGGAGGTCAATCATTATATAAAACATATCACCATATCTTTAATCACTAACTGTTGAATTTATTATTTTTATGATCATTTATAGCCAAATTTAATTTTACCGTTAAGAGTCAGCAGTTATACCGTCTGACGATCGCGTACAGCATGAAACTGTAGGTACGCTTTGCCTCGTTCTATTTCCAAAATCTATCTCTCATAACTCAATCATATTTATGATGATATAGCGCTAAACATAAAGCCAATGATATTGGTTTCTATGATAACAAATTTGGTAATAATACAACTAAAATTTTTATCAAGCATAAATAGGGATTCGATGGTAAAACTTTATTATATAAAAGTTCTTCAAATCTTATGATAAAATTCGAAATGAAAATGGAGCATGGCCATAAAGCCATGACTTATCCCATCCGATAATAGTTAATTTCATTCTTTCATTAAAATGTTAAAAAGGATTTAAATTTATAAGCCTAACAACAGACATAGATTAATCCTTTTGACACCTGACAACACGAAGAGGATTCCAATTCTACAAAGAAGATCAAAATTTTCATATCTAATAAATAAAAAGATTTCAATTTGCAAATATATATCGGAAAGATCAACAATTGACTATCTGATTTTAGAATAGTGAAAGGCATATATGTGACAGCTGGATGAATCTAATTTGTTACAGAGTAATATAATCTGAAACTTTCTGTGCGTCATTTTGGCTTAATTAGTGTCAATTGTACCCTTGCTTTGACTCCACAGTGAATATTCCCCTCTCTAATTATCTGGGTGTTGTGCTCGGTTAGAGAATAATGTTTGCTCAGCATATCAATGATGATACAACTATTTTCAGTTAACGATATGATAACTGATGGTCACCCGTAAGCACATTTGCTTGTTCATTAAGGACATCAAAGTACATTTGCAGAAATATACAAAAAATTCAAATGACCAGTAACCGCTGTATCGCTTTTGTTCTTATTGTGAAGAATCGAGGCTAGTGGAGAACACGTACCGCTCACTGGTACCGCCGCGCATTGATAAATAATCGAGGCCTATCTGCCATGAAATCAGTTGAAATTGATCTGCAGTGTCGGGGATGAGAATAGTAAAGAGCGGCATTTACAATCATTGACTGTAGCGAACTAACTCCTTTCCGGGTAACCCCGATCTGACAGCTATTCGAGGACGTGCCACTTTTTGGGTTCTCGTTTCAGCTGCTAAGAAAAATACATTGAGGAAGAAAATTTCAGAGTTTGGATCTCTTTATTTCTCCATCTTTTATTTTTTAGCTTAAAGCTTAAGATTTAAAATTCAACATTTGAAGAACTTTTTTGTAATCATTGGAACTTTTTGGGAAGCTTCCTCAGGTTTTGGAACTTTTTGGGTATGTCACTTTCTTTCAATGTTTCAACCCCCGTCAACGCAGAGCTGGTGATAATCCCGTTGCTATTTTACTTCACTTCACAAGTCAGAACATATTGGCTTGTACTTTCATCCTTTCACCCCCCCCCCCCCATCCTGGTTGAGTGTAGAATATTACATCATCGTCATCATGATTTACCTTAGAAACCAGATAAGCCTGATTGTCACTAAGGCTAAGTCTAACAATAACAGAGTAGCTTATGAGGCAGTCTTAAAATACTTCAACTGCCCAACATTATTTGTTTTTAAAGCAACATTATTACCGCAGTTATGCGTCTATTTTGTTAGATTACTGTACAATACGCCGCATCCATATAATAAATGCATACAAATGATAAAATAATTACTTCAGTCACACTTCACTTTACCTTCGAAAACTTTGTGAGAAAATATTAAGCAAAAAAGCAATTGAATGAAAAAACAAAACATTTTCTGGTAAAACATACCCAAAAATTTTGTATGGAATTTTTAAAAGGGTAACCCTCTGATATTTGAACTGTCGATTGTAACTTTTTTACATCGGTGTGATAATGCATAGTTTTTAAACAGCCATTATTAAAATAATTTGGAACTCAATTTTAACTTTGTTGATTTCCACTGGGATATGTTCTCCACTGGACCATGAAAGGAACAGGAGTTATAGTGAATCCCAATTCTGTTATTTCTTTGTATTGAGCCCCGGTATTACATCCCCGGTACAGGGGGCTTGATAGCTAATTTAATGCTAAAATGTGATCCTTGCTTATTGAAATCTTAAATGAATGGTTTATTGAATTCAAGCAATATACGCATTGTTCTTTATTGTTCCATGATTTGGTTGTTGCATGTGGCGACGCGATGGGACGTAAACTATATATCGTATTGTTTGCATTTAGTGTATTTTTCTTTACTAATAAAATGTTCCATTTCATTTCAAAACTACAGCCAAGTTGTTGTGTAGTTGAACATTAAAGAAGACATTGCAATGTAGTTTACGATCACTGGATGAAGTCATTGCAAAGCTTATTGGATAATGTATGGGCAAGAAGATGATTGTGTTTACATCAACCTATCATAGAAATCGATTTCTGTGTTGATGTAATTGATTGGTTATGCTTTACATCGTCTCTACATGTTTATAGCTACGTGAAAATAATGAAGTCTGAAATGATAATATCTAAAGGTGGAAATGGGCCACTGTGTAAATCAATAGACGGGAACAACATCGAACAAAGAAAGATACAATCACATGAAAAATTGTTTTGGTTGAACTTTTTACTAGTTGGATTACTATCATTGATTTGTTATTTTAATACAATAAATGCTGGGTTTGCATACGATGACAGGTAAATAATAATAATAATAATATATAAAGTACACAAAATATGATATAAATTTAGTAGTTCATATTATGTAACAATCGGGTTGAAAACATTTGAGTATGAAAAGGTCTACAAAGTAAAATGTTTTATCTATGATACCCACACAGTGTCCCACGCAAGAATGAGCAATAATAATAACTAAACCGCAGAACAACTATTATCAATGCTGTAAAAATATTAACTGAAATTTATATAGATACTACCGGGGAATTATTACTATAAAATACATTGTTTATCCCAGGAATACCCGGGGTGATATATCAAAAGACACCATTGAAACATTTGGAAATTATAGTCCTCTTCTCTCTTCTCCCGATCCGTTGACTATCCTTCAAGTCATTTGTTATCATTATTCATGACATTGATATACTATTGTGGATGAAAAGTCTACAAGCCTCGATGCTCTCTTTGTCAACTGTTTTACGCCCCCCCCCATTATGTACTGGGCCCGGTGAGTAATTCCCATACATCGGCTTTTCTCGGACGTTCCTGTTTCCAAGGGTGTGTGATTAATGAAACTGGCAAACCTCCCCTCTAAGCATTTAGGCTCCCGGGCCCTGGGGTCGTGCCAGAGAGTTGAGGTTGACATTGTATAGCTGGACTTGGACTTTTGTATAGAGCTATAGAAAACGATTACCATTGATCCACATGTGAAGTATAGATGATTATCAATCGTGTCGCCATAAATGGAACGTTAATCAGATTATATTATAAATCTCTAACTATCCGATTATATATCGGCCTGCGTTAGATAGCAAAACAAGGCGAATTATTATCCGTTTAAAACGCAGTACCAGCAGTAATTTAACGTAATGTTTCTTTGTTAAACATGAAACGACGTACGTGGACGGTATATTGCGTGCTTTAAGGGATCAAAATAACGTGTTTTTCGTTCAACTCATATCAGTTTCTGCATTTACTTTGAGATTGTAGCCTGTATGCAGACTAAAACCTTTCTTGACGAAAGCGTGAGCGCAATTTAGCTTGAGTCGTCTAATTGGCTAATGCGGGATTTCAATCACGTGATAAAATAGCCACATTTTGATTTGGTTTACCCTTTCGTTAAGATAGGTTTTAGTCTGCAAACAGGCTAAAAGTTGTATGATGAAGATGATGACGATAAAGTGCTGCATTATACGAGGACGTGTCAATTCCAATGGATACCAGGCGACTTTGGAATCATTGCTTTCCCAGAAAAGATTTAAGTTATAACTCAAGTTATGATAAGACGTTGGAATACAACCTTTCGTTATTATTAATAGATTCAAGGGTTTGGCCTACAGAGTTTTCATCTGATAGAGTTCACGATGCCCTTAAAGATCTTCCAACATCATCATCTAGATCACCTGACGGTTATCCTGCAGTTTTTTTAAAGTCTGTTGCAGCAGAGATCGCAGCTCCTTTGTCTTATTTGTATGAAATTTCCTTGAAAATTGGCATATTACCATCAATTTGGAAATTAGCAATAATTAATCCAGTATTTAAGAAAGGTAGCTCTTCTAATCGCGCCAACTACAGACCAATTTCCCTCACTTGCATTATGTGTAAAGTAATGGAGTCAATAATTGTTAAAGACATGGTGTCGTATTTATTTAAGTTCAATTAAATTTCAAAAAAACAATACGGTTTTCTTGCCAAAAGATCAACAACCACTCAATTGGTAGTAGCAATCAACCAATGGTGTGAGTCTCTAAATAAACGACAAAGACTCGATAGCGTATATATCGACTTCAGTAAAGCTTTCGATACTGTATGCCATTCAAAGCTATTATTAAAACTACAAAGCTAAGGAATATGTTTTGAAATGTTCACTTGGATATCGTCTTTTTTATCCAATCGTACTCAGAAGAAGTGCGTTGGCAATTCATTATCTGACACTCTTCCTGTTACTAGTGGAGTTCCCCAAGGATCAGTCCTGGGACCAATTTTATTCATTATCTACATTAACGATATAGTTAGCTGCTTACACGATGGATGTGACGTCAAGCAAGTTGTTTGCTGACGATGCAAAGTTCTATTATGGGAGGAAAGATAGCGATGCCATGCCCCTCATAAAAACATTGAACAACTTTACATCATGGGCTGAAAAATGGCAGCTAAGAATTGCTTTTAACAAGTGCAGCGTGTTATCTGTTGGCAACTTAAAATTATCAAGCAATATATATTCCTTATGCAACAATGATCTGCAGCAAGTGTCACAAATCAAAGATCTTGGTATTATACTTACATCGGACCTCAAATCATTTGCACATTGTTCAATGATAGTATCAAAAGCATATTCTCGTAGTTACTTGATATTAAAATGTTTCATTTCAAAAAATGTATACCTGCTTATGTCTGCCTTTAAAACATATGTCAGGCCCTTATTGGAATCATCGAGCCCGGTTTGGAGCCCGCATTTGGCTAAAGACATCAAATTGCTTGAAAGTGTGCAAAGGTCATTTACCCGTAGAGTTTGCGGTTTTGCAAATATCAATTATGTTGACTATACAGATCGATTAAATAAATTAGACATTGAATCGCTAGAAGTTCGGCGTATCAAAGCTGATCTTTCCCTTGTTTACAAAATTTTACATGGAATTGCGGATGTTCCATTTGATCAATTGTTTAAAATTGAATCATCAAAATATTGCTTGAGGTCACATTCATTAACATTAAAATCAATATGTATTGCTAAAACTGACTGTGTTCGGTACCAGTTTTGTTGTAGAGTAATACCTTGGTGGAATTCTCTATCAGAAAAACTTGTAACCTCAGCCAGTTTTTCTGCCTTTAAAAGGGGTCTTGATGAGACAAGACTCTCATCTTTTTGCAAGGTATTTTCGTAATTTACGGCACTTAGTAATTATAAAACAACGTAATGTAAATCGATCAATAATTTTGCATGCTTAAATTTATATCAATTTTTATTAACATCAGTTGTAACTAGGCTACATTTTAGTGAGAGATCATATTATGTGACTCTCCTTTGTTTTGCATGTCAATTTTGACAAAATAAATGAAAAAAAAAATGAAAAATTCTGTTATAAGTAGTTTCGACTGAATTCTTAAGCTTAAAAGAAAATGGGCCTAAAATATTTACAATTTAAAGAGTCGAGAGTATGACGAGAAGGCCTTGTTTAAAAGTTTGAAACCATTTTTTTTTTTGCATTTTCTGAGCATCGTTTCTTCACAGTAACAACAATCCATTTCTATAAAACATGAAAAAAATATCTTTCTATATTCATTTAGTCTTATCAGTACTGGCCAGAGAGCGAACGAGGGACAGCCTTGAGCTACATGAAGCCAAAAATGCTTTTTTTTAATTAAATATTACACTCTACTTCAGAATAGGCATTTAGGACTGAATATGTTAAGAATAATGAAAGGCTAGACATATTTAATTCGTCTATTTTATTGAATGTTGCAAATAAATATGCTGTTTCAAATTTTGAACGTGAGATGTGTATAGCGTTTTGCAATCTAAAGAACTTATACACTGTATACAGCGTCCGTTACTGTAGCAGATAAGTTAATATCCTGGCAAATTCTTGACTTTCCGTGGATCTAGTAATTTCAAAATTGTTATGATAAATTTGTTGTTTCTACCTATTCTATTTAGCGATCTGTTGTTTCTAACTGGTTCTCGTGAAAGACAAAAAGCTTAGATGAGTTGGACAAGCCGTGAAATATTCCCAACTCAATGATAAGCATGTTGACCGTTCCAAGACACCGAAATATAGAGCTAGCTAAGCGTAACGCTAACAATGAGCCCTTTAATTACCCAAATTGTCAGGATTGCAGCCTGCGCACAGACTTAAATCATTTTTAGATGATTATTAGGCGTACTAATTAGTTAATAGTTACCTTTAACTTATCAAAAATAGATTTGGGCCTACGTGCAGGCTACAATGATTGAGACTATTTAGAAAATAAGTCAAAAATTTCAATAAAAAATTCAAGACCAAAATAATGACTTATGAGACCTATGAGTAACGCAAAAAATGAGCATTTTTATATATTATATATTTCTATGAAGGGGATTATATTTATATAACTTTATGATTATTTTCTAGCCGTGCAATCCTATCCAACTTGGATCTTCGTCCTAATACACCATGGTTAAATATATTTCAAAATGATTTCTGGGGCACGCCATTACTACATAGTGGAAGTCACAAATCATATCGTCCACTTTGTGTTCTATCATTTCGTCTTAATTATTATTTTGGTGAATTAAATCCAATTGGGTATCACATAATTAATATTCTTCTCCATTGCATTGTTTCGTGTTTGTTTTATTATTGGTGCAATTTACTAACCCGTGATCTTTGGACAAGTACTGTTTCAAGTCTCATTTTTGCAGCGCATCCAATTCATGCAGGTAACTATAAAATTTCATTGACATCCAAGTATAGTCGAACATTATATATGAAAGAGAATGTTGAATGTTTTCGGGGTGTAGTTGCTGTTGTTACATTTAAAATGTGGTCGTGGCTAGATCAGGGATAACTCAAGGACATTTTATGATTTTTTATGGATTCTTTTAATTGTATTAAATTCAGTTTTCAACCGATTTTCAAATTCATTTTTGCATTTAGTATCTTCATATATTTACCACAGATCTACCATAATTAAAAAAAATAAAAAAGTTACTCAACTTTTAAACTAAACTTCGTGATAAAACATTTTGGCTGACTAACATTTGCCTGCACTGATTTTTTTATTTTTCATTTCATACAAGACAGATTTGTAGTAAATATATTTAGGTACGAGATGCAAAAAGAATTTTGAAAATCGGTTGAAAACATAATTAACACAAATAAAAGAAGCAATTAAAAGTCATAAAAATGTCCTTGAATTACCCCTGACCCCAAATCCCTGCAGACCGTGGACGGTACAACGCCCTCCTATATAAAGCCACATTTTAAGGTCGTGACTAGATGGTATCCTTAAGGTCGTGGCTGGTCGACCTTAAAATGTGGCTTTATATAGGAGGGCGTTGACCGTCCACGGTCTGCAGGGATTTGGGTTCGATCCCCGGCAGGAGCATTATTATCCGCCGCCATAAAAACGCGCGCACATATATAATTATTAACCAATTCACCTGCCACGCCGGTGAGAAAAACAACTATAGGCTACCCCATTTGTGGAACAGCTTCAAATGCAAAAAAAATGTTGACGAAATATCGTCTTGATTAGTCTCTCTATGTGGTAGCCATAGATGTCAATCAATTAGAGTAGCGAAAATTGATGAGATCCATGTTAACAGATTTCATATCAGCCAAATAGGCTTTGATTGTCTCAGAGACATTAGTCTGCAGTTCTTCATATACTGAAACCGCCTCTACAGTAGACCATTTTATCCACAAACTCATTTTATTCTTTATATTCAGAAAAGTTTAGGCAAAAAGTTCATAGAATCAGGACCATTTAACGTCCATGTGTAAGTTCATGAACCGCTCCTTGTTTGCATGAGCAGTGCGTCTTACTAGCTTCTTTGAAATATAAACAACTAGCAGAAATCACTATGTTTACATTATTTTTCATTGCAGGTATGCTGCTTCTCATGAACTTCCGATGTGTTGATTAATTAATACATAAATGAACTGTATGAAATATGTCTATCGGTAGCTACACAATTTTTTAACATCCAAATCTTATATATATATTGTGAATTAATCTACCTAATACAATGATTGAGCAGAATTACAATTAATTGAAACTCAAGTAATGTGTTGTTGACATCTAGTATTTATGTAGTATCCCTGAGGAGAGTCATCCTTAAAATTTGAAAATATGACCCAATTTCGTTCTTATGGTACTGTAAGTAAAGATTCCCCCAATGGGAAGGTTGCTTCTACGTTCCCTAACACATGTTTGTCGAAATATCCCCTCTTTTCTATTTTATGCTTAGATGAGGTTCGCAATAAAGGAGTGTTGGTTCTTCATTCTCATTTGCTGTGAAATTTCAAGACTTTCCTTTATTTTGAAAATGGCACGCAGGCCGGTCTGTCAAAAAATTACCTAAGTAACCCCCCCCCCTCGGAGGTCAATCATTATATAAAACATATCACCATATCTTTAATCACTAACTGTTGAATTTATTATTTTTATGATCATTTATAGCCAAATTTAATTTTACCGTTAAGAGTCAGCAGTTATACCGTCTGACGATCGCATAAAGCATGAAACTGTAAGTACGCTTTGCCTCGTTCTATTTCCAAAATCTATCTCTCATAACTCAATCATATTTATGATGATATAGCGCTAAACATAAAGCCAATGATATTGGTTTCTATGATAACAAATTTGGTAATAATACAACTAAAATTTTTATCAAGCATAAATAGGGATTCGATGGTAAAACTTTATTATATAAAAGTTCTTCAAATCTTATGATAAAATTCGAAATGGAAATGGAGCATGGCCATAAAGCCATGACTTATCCCATCCGATAATAGTTAATTTCATTCTTTCATTAAAATGTTAAAAAGGATTTAAATTTATAAGCCTAACAACAGACATAGATTAATCCTTTTGACACCTGACAACACGAAGAGGATTCCAATTCTACAAAGAAGATCAAAATTTTCATATCTAATAAATAAAAAGATTTCAATTTGCAAATATATATCGGAAAGATCAACAATTGACTATCTGATTTTAGAATAGTGAAAGGCATATATGTGACAGCTGGATGAATCTAATTTGTTACAGAGTAATATAATCTGAAACTTTCTGTGCGTCATTTTGGCTTAATTAGTGTCAATTGTACCCTTGCTTTGACTCCACAGTGAATATTCCCCTCTCTAATTATCTGGGTGTTGTGCTCGGTTAGAGAATAATGTTTGCTCAGCATATCAATGATGATACAACTATTTTCAGTTAACGATATGATAACTGATGGTCACCCGTAAGCACATTTGCTTGTTCATTAAGGACATCAAAGTACCTTTGCAGAAATATACAAAGAATTCAAATGACCAGTAACCGCTGTATCGCTTTTGTTCTTATTGTGAAGAATCGAGGCTAGTGGAGAACACGTACCGCTCACTGGTACCGCCGCGCATTGATAAATAATCGAGGCTTATCTGCCATGAAATCAGTTGAAATTGATCTGCAGTGTCGGGGATGAGAATAGTAAAGAGCGGCATTTACAATCATTGACTGTAGCGAACTAACTCCTTTCCGGGTAACCCCGATCTGACAGCTATTCGAGGACGTGCCACTTTTTGGGTTCTCGTTTCAGCTGCTAAGAAAAATACATTCAGGAAGAAAATTTCAGAGTTTGGATCTCTTTATTTCTCCATCTTTTATTTTTTAGCTTAAAGCTTAAGATTTAAAATGCAACATTTGAAGAACTTTTTTCTAATCATTGGAACTTTTTGGGAAGCTTCCTCAGGTTTTGGAACTTTTTGGGTATGTCACTTTCTTTCAATGTTTCAACCCCCGTTAACGCAGAGCTGGTGATAATCCCGTTGCTATTTTACTTCACTTCACAAGTCAGAACATATTGGCTTGTACTTTCATCCTTTCACCCCCCCCCCCCCCCATCCTGGTTGAGTGTAGAATATTACATCATCGTCATCATGATTTACCTTAGAAACCAGATAAGCCTGATTGTCACTAAGGCTAAGTCTAACAATAACAGAGTAGCTTATGAGGCAGTCTTAAAATACTTCAACTGCCCAACATTATTTGTTTTTAAAGCAACATTATTACCGCAGTTATGCGTCTATTTTGTTAGATTACTGTACAATACGCCGCATCCATATAATAAATGCATACAAATGATAAAATAATTACTTCAGTCACACTTCATTTTACCTTCGAAAACTTTGTGAGAAAATATTAAGCAAAAAAGCAATTGAATGAAAAAAACAAAACATTTTCTGGTAAAACATACCCAAAAATTTTGTATGGAATTTTTAAAAGGGTAACCCTCTGATATTTGAACTGTCGATTGTAACTTTTTTACATCGGTGTAATAATGCATAGTTTTTAAACAGCCATTATTAAAATAATTTGGAACTCAATTTTAACTTTGTTGATTTCCACTGGGATATGTTCTCCACTGGACCATGAAAGGAACAGGAGTTATAGTGAATCCCAATTCTGTTATTTCTTTGTATTGAGCCCCGGTATTACATCCCCGGTACAGGGGGCTTGATAGCTAATTTAATGCTAAAATGTGATCCTTGCTTATTGAAATCTTAAATGAATGGTTTATTGAATTCAAGCAATATACGCATTGTTCTTTATTGTTCCATGATTTGGTTGTTGCATGTGGCGACGCGATGGGACGTAAACTATATATCGTATTGTTTGCATTTAGTGTATTTTTCTTTACTAATAAAATGTTCCATTTCATTTCAAAACTACAGCCAAGTTGTTGTGTAGTTGAACATTAAAGAAGACATTGCAATGTAGTTTACGATCACTGGATGAAGTCATTGCAAAGCTTATTGGATAATGTATGGGCAAGAAGATGATTGTGTTTACATTAACCTATCACAGAAATCGATTTCTGTGTTGATGTAATTGATTGGTTATGCTTTACATCGTCTCTACATGTTTATAGCTACGTGAAAATAATGAAGTCTGAAATGATAATATCTAAAGGTGGAAATGGGCCACTGTGTAAATCAATAGACGGGAACAACATCGAACAAAGAAAGATACAATCACATGAAAAATTGTTTTGGTTGAACTTTTTACTAGTTGGATTACTATCATTGATTTGTTATTTTAATACAATAAATGCTGGGTTTGCATACGATGACAGGTAAATAATAATAATAATAATATATAAAGTACACAAAATATGATATAAATTTAGTAGTTCATATTATGTAACAATCGGGTTGAAAACATTTGAGTATGAAAAGGTCTACAAAGTAAAATGTTTTATCTATGATACCCACACAGTGTCCCACGCAAGAATGAGCAATAATAATAACTAAACCGCAGAACAACTATTATCAATGCTGTAAAAATATTAACTGAAATTTATATAGATACTACCGGGGAATTATTACTATAAAATACATTGTTTATCCCAGGAATACCCGGGGTGATATATCAAAAGACACCATTGAAACATTTGGAAATTATAGTCCTCTTCTCTCTTCTCCCGATCCGTTGACTATCCTTCAAGTCATTTGTTATCATTATTCATGACATTGATATACTATTGTGGATGAAAAGTCTACAAGCCTCGATACTCTCTTTGTCAACTGTTTTACGCCCCCCCCCCCCCATTATGTACTGGGCCCGGTGAGTAATTCCCATACATCGGCTTTTCTCGGACGTTCCTGTTTCCAAGGGTGTGTGATTAATGAAACTGGCAAACCTTCCCTCTAAGCATTTAGGCTCCCGGGCCCTGGGGTCGTGCCAGAGAGTTGAGGTTGACATTGTATAGCTGGACTTGGACTTTTGTATAGAGCTATAGAAAACGATTACCATTGATCCACATGTGAAGTATAGATGATTATCAATCGTGTCGCCATAAATGGAACGTTAATCAGATTATATTATAAATCTCTAACTATCCGATTATATATCGGCCTGCGTTAGATAGCAAAACAAGGCGAATTATTATCCGTTTAAAACGCAGTACCAGCAGTAATTTAACGTAATGTTTCTTTGTTAAACATGAAACGACGTACGTGGACGGTATATTGCGTGCTTTAAGGGATCAAAATAACGTGTTTTTCGTTCAACTCATATCAGTTTCTGCATTTACTTTGAGATTGTAGCCTGTATGCAGACTAAAACCTTTCTTGACGAAAGCGTGAGCGCAATTTAGCTTGAGTCGTCTAATTGGCTAATGCGGGATTTCAATCACGTGATAAAATAGCCACATTTTGATTTGGTTTACCCTTTCGTTAAGATAGGTTTTAGTCTGCAAACAGGCTAAAAGTTGTATGATGAAGATGATGACGATAAAGTGCTGCATTATACGAGGACGTGTCAATTCCAATGGATACCAGGCGACTTTGGAATCATTGCTTTCCCAGAAAAGATTTAAGTTATAACTCAAGTTATGATAAGACGTTGGAATACAACCTTTCGTTATTATTAATAGATTCAAGGGTTTGGCCTACAGAGTTTTCATCTGATAGAGTTCACGATGCCCTTAAAGATCTTCCAACATCATCATCTAGATCACCTGACGGTTATCCTGCAGTTTTTTTAAAGTCTGTTGCAGCAGAGATCGCAGCTCCTTTGTCTTATTTGTATGAAATTTCCTTGAAAATTGGCATATTACCATCAATTTGGAAATTAGCAATAATTAATCCAGTATTTAAGAAAGGTAGCTCTTCTAATCGCGCCAACTACAGACCAATTTCCCTCACTTGCATTATGTGTAAAGTAATGGAGTCAATAATTGTTAAAGACATGGTGTCGTATTTATTTAAGTTCAATTAAATTTCAAAAAAACAATACGGTTTTCTTGCCAAAAGATCAACAACCACTCAATTGGTAGTAGCAATCAACCAATGGTGTGAGTCTCTAAATAAACGACAAAGACTCGATAGCGTATATATCGACTTCAGTAAAGCTTTCGATACTGTATGCCATTCAAAGCTATTATTAAAACTACAAAGCTAAGGAATATGTTTTGAAATGTTCACTTGGATATCGTCTTTTTTATCCAATCGTACTCAGAAGAAGTGCGTTGGCAATTCATTATCTGACACTCTTCCTGTTACTAGTGGAGTTCCCCAAGGATCAGTCCTGGGACCAATTTTATTCATTATCTACATTAACGATATAGTTAGCTGCTTACACGATGGATGTGACGTCAAGCAAGTTGTTTGCTGACGATGCAAAGTTCTATTATGGGAGGAAAGATAGCGATGCCATGCCCCTCATAAAAACATTGAACAACTTTACATCATGGGCTGAAAAATGGCAGCTAAGAATTGCTTTTAACAAGTGCAGCGTGTTATCTGTAGGCAACTTAAAATTATCAAGCAATATATATTCCTTATGCAACAATGATCTGCAGCAAGTGTCACAAATCAAAGATCTTGGTATTATACTTACATCGGACCTCAAATCATTTGCACATTGTTCAATGATAGTATCAAAAGCATATTCTCGTAGTTACTTGATATTAAAATGTTTCATTTCAAAAAATGTATACCTGCTTATGTCTGCCTTTAAAACATATGTCAGGCCCTTATTGGAATCATCGAGCCCGGTTTGGAGCCCGCATTTGGCTAAAGACATCAAATTGCTTGAAAGTGTGCAAAGGTCATTTACCCGTAGAGTTTGCGGTTTTGCAAATATCAATTATGTTGACTATACAGATCGATTAAATAAATTAGACATTGAATCGCTAGAAGTTCGGCGTATCAAAGCTGATCTTTCCCTTGTTTACAAAATTTTACATGGAATTGCGGATGTTCCATTTGATCAATTGTTTAAAATTGAATCATCAAAATATTGCTTGAGGTCACATTCATTAACATTAAAATCAATATGTATTGCTAAAACTGACTGTGTTCGGTACCAGTTTTGTTGTAGAGTAATACCTTGGTGGAATTCTCTATCAGAAAAACTTGTAACCTCAGCCAGTTTTTCTGCCTTTAAAAGGGGTCTTGATGAGACAAGACTCTCATCTTTTTGCAAGGTATTTTCGTAATTTACGGCACTTAGTAATTATAAAACAACGTAATGTAAATCGATCAATAATTTTGCATGCTTAAATTTATATCAATTTTTATTAACATCAGTTGTAACTAGGCTACATTTTAGTGAGAGATCATATTATGTGACTCTCCTTTGTTTTGCATGTCAATTTTGACAAAATAAATGAAAAAAAAATGAAAAATTCTGTTATAAGTAGTTTCGACTGAATTCTTAAGCTTAAAAGAAAATGGGCCTAAAATATTTACAATTTAAAGAGTCGAGAGTATGACGAGAAGGCCTTGTTTAAAAGTTTGAAACCATTTTTTTTTTTGCATTTTCTGAGCATCGTTTCTTCACAGTAACAACAATCCATTTCTATAAAACATGAAAAAAATATCTTTCTATATTCATTTAGTCTTATCAGTACTGGCCAGAGAGCGAACGAGGGACAGCCTTGAGCTACATGAAGCCAAAAATGCTTTTTTTTAATTAAATATTACACTCTACTTCAGAATAGGCATTTAGGACTGAATATGTTAAGAATAATGAAAGGCTAGACATATTTAATTCGTCTATTTTATTGAATGTTGCAAATAAATATGCTGTTTCAAATTTTGAACGTGAGATGTGTATAGCGTTTTGCAATCTAAAGAACTTATACACTGTATACAGCGTCCGTTACTGTAGCAGATAAGTTAATATCCTGGCAAATTCTTGACTTTCCGTGGATCTAGTAATTTCAAAATTGTTATGATAAATTTGTTGTTTCTACCTATTCTATTTAGCGATCTGTTGTTTCTAACTGGTTCTCGTGAAAGACAAAAAGCTTAGATGAGTTGGACAAGCCGTGAAATATTCCCAACTCAATGATAAGCATGTTGACCGTTCCAAGACACCGAAATATAGAGCTAGCTTAGCGTAACGCTAACAATGAGCCCTTTAATTACCCAAATTGTCAGGATTGCAGCCTGCGCACAGACTTAAATCATTTTTAGATGATTATTAGGCGTACTAATTAGTTAATAGTTACCTTTAACTTATCAAAAATAGATTTGGGCCTACGTGCAGGCTACAATGATTGAGACTATTTAGAAAATAAGTCAAAAATTTCAATAAAAAATTCAAGACCAAAATAATGACTTATGAGACCTATGAGTAACGCAAAAAATGAGCATTTTTATATATTATATATTTCTATGAAGGGGATTATATTTATATAACTTTATGATTATTTTCTAGCCGTGCAATCCTATCCAACTTGGATCTTCGTCCTAATACACCATGGTTAAATATATTTCAAAATGATTTCTGGGGCACGCCATTACTACATAGTGGAAGTCACAAATCATATCGTCCACTTTGTGTTCTATCATTTCGTCTTAATTATTATTTTGGTGAATTAAATCCAATTGGGTATCACATAATTAATATTCTTCTCCATTGCATTGTTTCGTGTTTGTTTTATTATTGGTGCAATTTACTAACCCGTGATCTTTGGACAAGTACTGTTTCAAGTCTCATTTTTGCAGCGCATCCAATTCATGCAGGTAACTATAAAATTTCATTGACATCCAAGTATAGTCGAACATTATATATGAAAGAGAATGTTGAATGTTTTCGGGGTGTAGTTGCTGTTGTTACATTTAAAATGTGGTCGTGGCTAGATCAGGGGTAACTCAAGGACATTTTATGATTTTTTATGGATTCTTTTAATTGTATTAAATTCAGTTTTCAACCGATTTTCAAATTCATTTTTGCATTTAGTATCTTCATATATTTACCACAGATCTACCATAATTAAAAAAATAAAAAAGTTACTCAACTTCGTGATAAAACATTTTGGCTGACTAACATTTGCCTGCACTGATTTTTTTATTTTTCATTTCATACAAGACAGATTTGTAGTAAATATATTTAGGTACGAGATGCAAAAAGAATTTTGAAAATCGGTTGAAAACATATTTAACACAAATAAAAGAAGCAATTAAAAGTCATACAAATGTCCTTGAATTACCCCTGACCCCAAATCCCTGCAGACCGTGGACGGTACAACGCCCTCCTATATAAAGCCACATTGTCCAAAGCTATATAAAGCCACATGGTCGACCTTAAAATGTGGCTTTATATAGGAGGGCGTTGTACCGTCCACGGTCTGCAGGGATTTGGGTTCGATCCCCGACAGGAGCATTATTATCCGCCGCCATAAAAACGCGCGCACATATATAATTATTAACCAATTCACCTGCCACGCCGGTGAGAAAAACAACTATAGGCTACCCCATTTGTGGAACAGCTTCAAACGAAAAAAAATGTTGACAAAATATCGTCTTGATTAGTCTCTCTATGTGGTAGCCATAGATGTCAATCAATTTTAACAGATTTCATATCAGCCAAATAGGCTTTGATTGTCTCAGAGACATTAGTCTGCAGTTCTTCATATACTGAAACCGCCTCTACAGAAGACCATTCTATCCACAATCTCATTTTATCCTTTATATCCAGAAAAGTTTAGGCTCTGTTGAAAATATTACAGAGATTTGTACCATATTTTATGAGCGCGGTTTAAATATCTGAAATAATCCATCCTAGACGCATATGCAAATTCTAAATTGCTGAATTTTCTGTTTATTAGAGGCAGTGGCTGGCGTCGTTGGAAGAGCAGATGTCGCATCAACGATGTTCTTTCTAATCAGTCTCTCTTTTTACATTAAATCATGCAAAGAATCAATCTCGTTTCAAAGAAAATTAATTTGTTTATTTTTTGTGGTATTATTTGCTGGTTTTAGCATGTTTACAAAAGAGCATGGCATTACTGTACTGGGTGTATGCGTAATTTATGATTTAATTATCGTAACTGAATTCAATCCAAAAGATTTAAAACACAGTTTATCGAAGGTAGGAAGACACATTATTAAATGCGTTGTTGTTTGTTGTTGTTACTGTTGGAAAACAAATGTTGACGAACAATACATACATGCATCACGTACTGTTTCTAGCAATTCAGGCAAGTAACAATTTCTTAATAGTCCAAGTAAATATATGCTGGTTTTCAGGAAATGTGTTTATGGAGAATAGTTGGGAATTCCTGGTGGAAGTATCAGATTTATTTAACACCTAGCAAAATTTCCCGCTGTTTATTGCCACGATAATCTTAGTTTGTTTCTCTTAGCCAATCAATGTCAATGAAACTACTTGCTGTGAGAGATTGTTTAAACAGGCACTATACGTTTTAAAAAATAATGATGACGAGCAATCATTTTTGCAGTTTCAACATGTAAACGACTGTCATGCCTTCCACTGTAAGTTTTCGGATTACACGTTTGGTTCGACGTTCGGAAGGATTCGACGTTCTATTTTGCAAATAGCGCGAGTTCTTCTTTACGATGTCCTGAAGTACATTTGAAACAGACAAGTAAAATACATTGATTTATTGATACAATTTCGCTATTTCGTTGATTTTAGAATACAGCGGAAATTGCGTGTTGGATTACTAACAGTATACTGGCTAAATTAAAAAAAAATATATATATATTTTTTAATTTTACAAATTTATCTAAATCGCTTTTACTTATTTTAATTTCCATTCATTTTATTTTCTAAAGAAAAAAACTACGAAGATGTAAAATGTAAAAAACTATTTACAACTTTGAACTTTGCATATTATCTACATGTTAAAACTTTCTGTAATGCCATCTCGAGTCAATAAAGTTCCCATAATGCTTGTGCAGTTACCTCTCTGAATTGCGATGCTCAATTTTTGCATCAGAAAAGCTCTTGAGCGCTTTTCACCAGTTGCGATGGTTAGCTTCTAAAATATTAGCTATGATGCTGATTTCAATAAATTACAATATGTTATTTCAAACTGCTCTGCATAATGTATATATAGTCATTCTATTTGCACAAATCTTGATGCATGTTGGAATGTTCACTAAAAAGATAATCGTTTATATATATTATGAACCAAGAAGACCTTTCATGAACAGCATTCTATTTGCTCTCGCATCTGCACTAAAATTACATCCAAATGGCAGCGGAATTGGACCATGGCAAATTATTCCACCGTTCAAATGATTTAACTTGATTTGTAAAATCCAGTTGGTAATTAAAAAGTAAAAGTTCATGGTTTATCATCTTTTGCTTCAACATAGATAGGAGATCGTTTATATATATTATGAACCAAGAAGACCTTTCATGAACAGCATTCTATTTGCTCTCGCATCTGCACTAAAATTACATCCAAATGGCAGCGGAATTGGACCATGGCAAATTATTCCACCGTTCAAATGATTTAACTTGATTTGTAAAATCCAGTTGGTATATAAAAAGTAAAAGTTCATGGTTTATCATCTTTTGCTTCAACATAGATAGGAGATCGTTTATATATATTATGAACCAAGAAGACCTTTCATGAACAGCATTCTACTTGCTCTCGCATCTGCACTAAAATTACATCCAAATGGCAGCGGAATTGGACCATGGAAAATTATTCCACCGTTCAAATGATTTAACTTGATTTGTAAAATCCAGTTGGTAATTAAAAAGTAAAAGTTCATGGTTTATCATCTTTTGCTTCAACATAGATAGGAGATAGAGTGGCCTTCACAAAGTCTGAAATAAATAATTAAACTTATTGTGCTAACAAACTATTCCATCTGCATTACAACGTTACATCTCTTATACATGAAATATCAAAGTAGTAGTAGAAATTGTTAGATATCGTTACCCCCTATTTATATTAAGGAAAAAGGGAATAGGGGAACATGCTTAGATTTTAATGGAGTCTAAACATGACTACTGTGTATGCTTTATAAAAATTCGTTACAAATGGCTAGGTGAATGTTAACTAAACATGTAGAATAATCTGTTTTAATGCAATTTGTTTGCTTGCTACGCTTTTAAAAACACGACTTCCTCCTTATGTGATGTTAGAATTAACACAGTGAATGTTTTTGTCATCCCACATCAATAGGTTTTAATTTATCAAGTTCTGAAATTGATATGATAGAATCATGAATACTTACGTAGCCATGAAAAGAAAACAGTTTCCTTTTAACAAAATCCTAACATTAAACAATTTTTCATGGATGCATAATTAGTTATAGCCGCTCTACACGCCTGTCGGTCTTCCCGAACCTTTCCAAATGCGTATTTGCAATGCCTATTTTGATTCTGAAAAAATTATTCAGTACACATCTGATACACATGAAATAGTTTACAATTAGTTGATAGTCTAGCGCAATAAATGTATAAATGTTTATGTTGTATGTTGTTGATAAAAATACTGTTTTATTTTCAATGTAGATTTTATCAAACGGCAGTATTGGGAGAATTATCACAATGATTTTATCGGCAGTTTCTTTACTATATTGGCGTTTATTAATTATGGGGCATACAGTTCCGCATTTTGCTCCAGCGGATAATCCTGCCGCACATAGCGAATCAATATTAACAAAAACATTAACCTTTTTATACTTACCAATTTTTAATTTCTGTTTACTTTTGTGTCCTTCTACTTTGAGTTTTGATTGGTCAATGAAAGCTATCCCATTGGTGGAAACCATTTCAGACAAACGAATTATAGGCTTGGTTTTCTTTTATGGTATCGTATTGGTAACATTATTAAAGTATACAAACAATTTAACAGTCATCAAATCTAAACGAAAAAAGAAAGAACAAATATCAGATTTAAATCAAAATTATGTAGATTATCGAACTGATGATAATGAAAAACCAAAGAATGATTTAATGAATCAATTATCAATAACTTTGTTTTCAATTGCTAGTATGGCTATTATATATTTACCTGCAAGTAATTTGTTATTTTATGTTGGTTTTGTTGTGGCTGAAAGATTGTTATATTTACCTAGTATTTTTTATTGTTTATCTGTTGGTATGGGTGCAAAGCTGGTTTACAAAAAGATTGAGTTTCATTTAGCAATTATTAGAACGATATTTTACATGGGTTTGGTTGGTTTAATTTTAATATTTTCATTACGGACTTACACACGGAATTTTGACTGGAAGGATGAGGAATCTCTTTATCGGTAAGCTGCACTACCATGCATCAACAAATTTACATGAGGATAGCCTGTGTGCAGACTGGCTTTTTCTTCGTATAATTCGTCTGCGCATTAACGTCGAATTTGGCGTACTAATTGTTCTTTCTACTTTCACTTTGTTGGTAGTATGTTTTTAACTGGCTAATAAAAGGAATGAGCAATGGGCAAGTATTTTAACCGTCTGATGAACGCAAAGTAAACGCGTGAAACTCCGAGTAACGGTAAAGGCTTTTGCCTCATCTTTGTGTTTACTCTATATCAAAATCTTATAAAAATCTTGATTTTAAGATATATAATTTTGAATCTTCCTGACTTGAAAATGATGGATTTGAATTCATCGAAACGTTGTCCAAATAAAAAAGAAACATTGTTGATATTGACTTCTGCTTATGAAATTGCACTTGAAAAATTAAATTGTTCACCAATAGGTAGAATTTTTTCGTGTTCACCAGTTCTTAAAATAAGTAGAAATTAAATTTGCCACAATTATTTCTCAAAAGAAGAAACAAATCGTTGGATAGTCTGAATACTATGCATTCCTCTACATGTGTAGTATTTAGTTGGTGAAAAATTGATGGAAAGTGCAATAAACAAAGTATTTATGAACAGCGTTTTGGTAAATCATAACAAATAAACAGACTCTTGTGGTAAAATATTCTCCTGTCTTCAGCCTCAAGGATGCACATGAATTATTTTATAAAACTTCTATAAATTAGACAGACTTTGTTGTATTTTAACTTGATAGTGGCCTCATACCATCCGAAACGTTGTCCAAATAAATTCACTTGTTTTTGTTTATAGTTTTTGCGTAAAATACAGAATTAAAATATTACAATTCTGTTTCCTATTACTGTGTAATGAATGTGAAGTATAATCGTATTCCATCACATCATAATTGGTTTATAGTAAATACAGAGGCAATTGAAAACTATTTTCATAATTCAGTGTGCATGATTGCATTGAATTTTAATCGCCACTATGCTCGAGGCCCGGCTCGAGGACTCTGTAGTTGAGTTAAATCATTTTAATATATCAGTTGAATAATTATTCACTTTTCTAGAAACTGACAAATTCTTAAAATAAAATTTTGTTTTTTATTCAACAGATCTGGTATTCCAATTAGTCCAGCGAAAGGTTTGTATCAATCTTAACACTAATTAATATATAAAAAAGTTTTTTGTTCCTATTTTGAGGACTTTTGTTAAGCTTGTCTGCATTTCAGACGGATTTGTATTTTTTTTTGTATAGCTGTTGACTAATTATAATATAAAAATTATAATATAAATAATATGGTATAGTCTATAACTAATAGACAGTATGAGGAGACTTGTTGAAGAAATAAATTCTAAGAAAATTGTACAAGAAACAGAGCCAATAAGTCGGATACTATTTGAAAAAATGTCTGTTTGCGTCGCAGGCAATTCTAACTCGTGTTTATCACGAGTTTGCAATCATGCGAATGAACCAAACAAATCGCAAGAATCTGTCGTAATATTTGATAATCAATTTTTGCGAATGATTACATGAATTAAAAACATTATGATATCATTATTTTTTTTTTTGTATATCGTATCCTTATGTTTCTGTTTATCTATAGCTTTGAGTAACTTGGCAAATATTCTTGGATCACAAGGGAAATTAACAGAAGCTGAGTCTGCATATAGATCTGCTATCAAGCATCGTCCAAATATGGCTGACGCTCATTATAATCTGTAAGTTATTTAAACATTTGCAAGGACGCATCGCGGTCCCAGGGAAGGGGAGGGGTAACTCAAGAAATTTCAGGGACATGGGGGTGCCAATTTGAATTCAGAATTTTTTCCTCTGAAATTTAGTTTTTCCAAAATTGATACCTCAAATATTTTATTCAGGCCAAAATGTATACCCCAAATATCTTTTTAATGAAGCATATTTGAAAGTTGATTACAATTTCGTGAGGGCTTACATCAATATTTTTTGCTCATTGAAAACAATACCTCGAATATTTTATAAATTCTGAAATAGATGCCTCAAAAATTTCGAAGACCGTGAAAAGGTACCCTCAATAATTGGCACGTACCCGTATACCAACCATTTGAAGTTACCCCCCCCCCGGGGATCGCATAAAACGGAATAGTGATTTTTATTACTATATATTTTATTTTTGAAGGGGTATTCTTCTTCACAATCAAGATCGTTTAGAAGAAGCAATTGAATCATATCAGAATGCTATTACATACCGTCCAAAATTAGCAGGTTGTTATTATTTATTTTATAATATGAATGACAGTGATGTACAGAGTCAAAATCTGATGACTCCAAATCCAAAGAAAGTTTTAATAGAAGCACTTAACTGCAATTAACTATGCCACATACCAGTCCCGAGTTTTTTTCTGAAACCATAGGCGGGATTATGGAAACATATACGTCCAACTCAGAGGGTTTTAATTATCAACTTTTGTTGAGTTTTCAAATGAGAATTCTATTTAATATTATTAAATATTTTTTTCTCAAATTAAATCGTCTTTTTGTTGAATAGCTGCGTATTTGAATCTTGGAATAACATTGTACGACAATGATCAAAAAGAAGAAGCAATCGAGGTATATATGTAGCTTGGTTATAAACCATTGCAGCGTTTTACAGTCTTGACCGTGTTATAGTATATTTATGTAATGTTACGTTTGTTCAATTCTTGGTTCCTTGTTATGAATCACGTTACCCATTGACGTAACATGCCTCAGTTTGTTCCTTGTATCTGTTCCGTGATTGATTCAATCTAGTTTTACTTACGTTGTTTGTTATTGTAAGTAGGCCTAATGCTGAGTAGTAATTCCATGCATGTTTCATTATTGTGTTATTGACGTAATGCTAACTTGTAGCTCCTCTTTGCTAATTATAAAGTCCTAGTAAATTGTAAACTTGGTCTGTTGTTCAGTGTACAAAAGCTAAATAAAGCTATCAGTAACCAACTACCGTGTCTTCCTTGCGCTGTACAATACGTGGTATTACAACTGTTAGGCATAGCTACTTGGGTAATATACAAAGATGACTCAATTATTACTTACCTTCGTCTAATCTATAGGTTCTTCTAAATGCAAGACATATCAGTGATGTTGGTTTGAAAGACCCTCGGGCTCATGCTATGTCATGTAAGTGAGAATATCAGAAATACCACATTATCAAAACTATAACATATTATTGTTATCAAAATTAATATTCAATTGCTTTGCTTGTAGTGACTTCCATCCGATATAACCTTGGCAAATACTATTTTGAAATGGGAAATCCTAGGGTGAGAAGAGAGTTTGATATTTTTCGGGACCAAATTCAGAATGTTCATTCAAACTTATACAGAGATTTCTACAATTCCATAGCAGCATGCATGTCCGCTATAGTTGTCTAAAACTGTGCCATTATAGTTACCTAAACTGTGGACAGTGGTAACTTTTCTTAGATTTTTAAGATTGTCAATATTATAATTTCAGTCAGTTATATACTAAAAACCCGTACAGCATGTATATATTAAATAGACATAGCATTAGTAAATTGACAAGAATCAACCAAACAACTATTGAAATATAGAATGTATTACAATTGAATTAGCCTAATAGCCTCTTTCTTAATGTCACAATATTTCACCAAGCGCTGCTACTGTTCTCCCTACATGGAATGTGAGATCACATCTTGAAGCAGACTGTAAGGCTTCGATATTTATTTGCGGTCAAACTCTTCTTACTTAAAAACCATATTATAAATCGGAGATGAATATAATTTACATTCTTAAAATTATGTGATGCTAAAAAAATTAGGAATCTAAATATAATAAAATATTTCAAGAATCGACTGAGATGAGGACTTGAACGTCATAACAGTATATCAGAAATAGCAAGTGTTTCTGTGGAACGGATTGAGAGCTTGCCACTTGCGTCAAGCTGTGCTTGACATTTGGATCGCGTGACCGCGCTTGGTGAATAGCCCACTTCCATCCGTACCACAGAAGGGGTTACTAAGCAACGTCGATTGTATATCTGTGGGGCTATCTGTAGCAGCATATGTATGTATTGTTTACGTGACAAATGATTTCGATTTTAGAAATCTCTTGAGTCGTTAAAAGATGCAATTGCGGGGATGCCAGCTGCCTTTGAAGCTCACAGCATATATAACATGAAAGGTATTTATAACTTTTAAAAGTAAACGTTTGAAATAATGGGAATATATGATTGTGTGTCATATTTTTGTTTATATTTATAGGTCAAGGACATTCCTTTCTTGGTGAAAATGATTTAGCTGAAAAATGTTATCAGGAAGCCTTGAAACGCAAATCAAATCATATCCCAGCTCAAATCGCATATGCTAAACATCTATCGAAAACGGTAAAAACATTAACAGAGCAAAATAATTAACTTGATTAGCTTGAGTTCTTGCTACAAATGTATGTATGTATGTATGTATGTATGTATGTATGTATGTATGCATGTATGTATGTATGTATGTATGTATGTATGTATGTATGTATGTATGTATGTATGTATGTATGTATGTATGTATGTATGTATGTATGTATGTATGTATGTATGTATGTATGTATGTATGTATGTATGTATGTATGTATGTATGTATGTATGTACGCATGTATGTATGCATGTATGTATGTGTGTATGTATGTATGTATGTCCAGAGCAGCTGATTGGATTTCTGTTGTGGTTTAGGGTCAGAATGAAAAAGCAGAAAAGTGGTTTAAAAGAGCCAAAGAATTAGATCCAAATAATCGAGATACCATCGTCCATTTTGGTAAGATCATTAATTAAGTGAGTAAGCTGTTTTTAATATAGAAGATCTATACACACTCCAAGTAAGTTCGTACTCTGATCAAGCAGATAAATTACAAATATGAACATCTGTAGTAGTAGTCATGGTTTGTAGGAACGTCTTTGATAGCAAAGATTCTTTGGCAAAAGGTAATTTCAATGCAGAAACATCAATACCTGTTGTGTTTGAGAATATTCACATATATCATTTGCAATGCATCAATTACAAGCACTGTATGAATTACTCAAGTCGAACGCAGTCATGAGATCCTTCCGAATCAATCCGTAACATGGAACATTTCCGTTCACAATAATTCTTCGTTTGATTGATACTGATTCTGCTCCTTAAAAATTTTTAGGTCTATACTTGAAGTCAATTAAGCGCATCGAAGAGGCATCGACATACCTGGAACATGCATTGGAGTTACAACAGTCGGCAGGATTATATGTGCAAGCAGCAGAAGTGCGAAGGTAAGAGAAGAAGTACATGTTAGGTATGCAGACAGCATCATTTATATTAAAAAGAATAAAGAATCTCATGTAAATTATTTTCTAAACCATGCAAATAATGCCTCCATATAAGTTATTTCCTAACGTGAGTAAATAATCCTTTGGTAGAAGTATAACATTTCATGAAACAAAAAAACATTCTTCAAATTGTAACCTCAACATGTTTCTCAAAACGAGCCTGATCATTGCCTTGACATTTTATTATTTCTCGAAATAGGAAAATATGTTCTCAAATATAAAGCATCTAACGCTTTGAAATAAGTTAATCGTTTCTTAGAATAAGCAACCAATCTCTTAACCCAAGCAGAATTCTCTTAAAGCAAGATTTTCACAGTACTTCAAGTAAACTAATCACATCTGCACAACATGTGTTGTGCTTGACGAGTTTCTGTTATTATTTAAATTGATAAAAATATAACAGAAAGCTAGAATTGATTAATAGTTCGTGTATAAACTGGAACATTTAAAATCTGCGTAGTATTAGAGTCTCATAGAAAAAACATTAATTCCGTCCATCGTCAGAAGACGCACGGTACTCATCTATTGTCCCAAATAGAGGCAATGCTAAGTGGACCAGCACCATAGTTGATCAGATATGACCAGAGCCAGGTTGCTCTGCTCTCGTAATGATATATACATTAAGTCCAGCCATCGCCATTCATTTCAAAATGCTGGTGCGCGCGCATAAGTGGAATGATCTCCCGTCAACAATGAAGGATGGATTAAGAAGGACCAGTTTCAAGTGTCTACTTGAGACGCATTTACTTGAAGTTTAATTATCGACCCTGTTATTATATTATTGGTAATTTTCTTTTTTATATGTATATCTTAGTTAGTCAGTCCTGTGAAATAAAGTGTCTTAATACTGTTATCAGTTTATGCACATTTATCAGGTACTTCTGAATAAATGATGATGATGATGATGATGATGATGATCCTACCTGAGCTAATACCAGAAATCATATATCATCCGCACTGACTGAATGGAATTTGATATTTGATTTTTTTTTTCAGAATGATGAATGATTTGGATAAAGCAGAGATGTTTTATAAAAAAGCAGTTGATCTTGAACCTCAAGTAAGGTTTTCAAAAAACATTTACAATTACTATGTGCTTTTGTTTGTTTGTTTGTTACGTTTATTCAGAAACCGGTAAGCGTGATGATGCTTCTTTTCACGGCGCTGACATGCTAACTGCTAATGACTGATAATAATCCTCATCCATTTTTTGATAGTGATTTGAACACATCCAAATGCCAAATCATAGGTTGCAAAGCATGAAACAATGAAAAAATCATCTGTTAGCTCAGTTCATGAACGATAAATTGTTCATTTTTAATGAACTTTCCATGGGGACAGATCATGAAATTATATTGCAATTTAATAAATTTCCATCTGTTCATTTGAACTGGTTTAATATTAAGTTAACCTATAATGATACATATTTTTAAACGATAGACTGTTTCCTAGAAATTTGATTGGCTGATTATTTTAAGTGTGCATGGACGAAGGCAAACGTCAGAATCAAAGCAACCAAAACTATGATTTAGATCACTAGTGTTATTTCTTTGTAAGCCAACTGTGTTGAACATTCAATACCTCTCCAGGAAAACCATCTGGAATTTGGGAGTATCAGAGAAGCTATATTTCCGAAGTGATGTTGATGTTGTTCATTGAATAAAGTATCTGCTCGTTTGGAGGGTGGTAAATCTAAATTAATCTAATTATGTACCTTAACACGAGGCTGTATTGTTTGAACCTTTATTCATAACTGCTTTCTGTTTCAATTTCATGATTTTCAAATCCGCAGGAAGCATCTCATCATTTGAATTATGGCGCCATTCTTCATCTACGAAAAAAATATAAAATGGCAGCGATAGCTTATAACAAAGCATTAGAATTAAATCCAAATGATGATACTGTAAAATTAAATATAAAGAAAGTTAATTCATTGATCGAAAGACAAGAAATAAAAGGATTGTAACCATTGGTAACGACAGAATGGATATGCTTAAGTATGCAAGGCTTCATTATCATGAAAACATAATATTTAAACAAGTTACATCGATGTTTAATAACAATAATGAACTTAGCATAATTAAATATCTTTCATTTACTTGCTTTTTAACAAATTTATGAAGTTCATTAAAATAATCTGATTCAATATTAATGTCGAATGGTCGAGGATGAGATAAACAACTGACGTACACTGGTAAACAAAACATAAACAAGGAAACATAACCCATTTAAACCAGCAATGGACGACAAGGAATATAGGAAATAAATATATATATATTCAACATGGTTTAGAATGTTATTATAGTTAACATCATACGATTGTTATATGTACGCATACAGCACAACACATGTAATTAGTAGAATATTTTGAATACACAAAGACACCATTTTTACATGAAATAAATCAAATTTTACAGTATCGAGTGTAATGTTTTTTGATAGACTTGCAGTCTGCATAAGATAAAAAGCAGAGTCAAACTGAGGTATTATGAACATTAATTCCTTACTAACAATCCACAATATTTTACTTGCGATATCATTAAATGTTTTCGTTGCATCTTAGCCTCTATGAGTTTTGTTACTCTTGTCAAGATATGAATTGTATAGCAAAGGCGGAAGCAAAGGCTTGATATGATTATTAGACGTCATTAGATACAATTATATATATAAAGCCAGTATCGTTCTATTTTCAAGTTCCTGGGACTGTTACAGATAGAAATGATCCATCTAATTGATCTTGTTGGTTGTCCTTTTTATTATCTGTGAAACTGAAATTCATCAAATCAGGATTGTCCTCGTCTAAAAGTGAATAAAAAATAGAATAGAATGTTTGTATTTTACGAGTTTTGCTTTAATCATGCTGAAGCCTGGTTTCCATATAGCAAATTTACATGAGTCGTGTTGCCTGTAACATTTTCCTCGGTAACTGCCGTAGTCTTGCCTGCGTCATTTCAAAGCTGAATTCACTCCAACTTTGAAATCACCAAGGCAAGACGAACGATATCAGGTCTAAACAATAGAAAAAAGATCATTAAATGTCTACGGCTGTGACCCAGGTAAATGTTGCAGGCAGATTTGCTACATGGGAACCAGGCTTAACAACAATTACAATAAAAAAGTTACTGGTCATTCTAGACTTTATAACTTATTGTTAAGTAAGGTTAAGGAAGATTATTTCAACATTATTTCAACATATGAAGATAAGTAAATTTGAGAAGACTTTTCAAATGTTTGATATTCGATCAGAGGAGTAGCTTCTCTATTGTGAGAAGTGATTAGTTACAGTTAAGCCCTGAGCAAACGATGGAAACTTTTGAGCAACAAAACTGTTTTTGTCTGACGTGTGTTTTTCGTGTTCTGAAGCAGTCTTTTCAAGAGCGGCTATGGCTAAACGGACCCGACTTTCACAAGAGTTTTCTAGAAAATCTCAGACTGGATTATTGAAAAATTTAAAGGGGCAAAATTGACCGGCAAAAGCTGCGAGCTTGAATTGAATTTATGCTTAGCATAATCACGTGATCCTAAGTGAGTAGCGCCCGCAGGTCATTTTTTCTCTTTTAAAAGCGCAAATGTTGCCGTCGTTTGCCCAGGGCTTCAGAATCAACGTTGATTTAATTAAATCCTGGATATAGTCACATCTTGTTTGTGATTGGTTATTTCGATGATCCAGAGTAAGTTTTCTATTACAGAGAATAAACCTTTTTACAGGCATTTAAATTGAGAAATGGTTTAAACTTCAGTCTCTGGATAAGTTCCTATGCTCTTGTTTCAAGAGAAGATTTTTATTGTAAAAACAATTTCTTGTTGTAAAGACTTCAGCAGCATTCTTGACTTGAGTCATGATGATTCAATTACGGAAGTCGAACAATGACAAAATATTAAACAATTCGGTTTCTTTGATTACCTTGCAAGTTTATATTTGAATTCTTCAGATTGTCAGAGTAAAAGCCATTATAATCTAGTCTCGATACCATATTCATCATTTGATGTTCACAATCAGTCGTTGAAAAGAGACTTAACTTATCAACAAAATCCAGCATTAGTTTCGAGAAGTTACTATCAAATGTTGCAATTGTTCGTTCAAAACTTTCACCATTCATCGTGTTCGTTACATGTTCAGTTATAACCTAAAAGAGGTATAGAGAATAAAATAATGTTATAGATGGGCTATGAAATACGGAGGAAATGCTTAAACAAATGCCGTTTTATTTCGAAAACATCAGTGAAACTGTGAAGTTTGGTAAATTTTACCAATGTTAGCGAAAATGAAAAGTAATTCGGGCAATCTCTTTATGTTGGCTTCTGTTGTCTTCCATTTAATTTCACTTTGAAGACATTAAAAATTCTGCTAAGTACTAACATCATGCATATTCTATTGTTGTCGACGTAGTTGGTTAAGTGGTCAAATGACTTTCTATCTTCGCCAACATCAAGTAGTGTTGATCAACAATGATGTGACGCAACTGATGATTGAAGTCTTCGATTGACTAGTTACTAACCATCAACATATCACCGATGTTGGTGAAAATGAAAAACAATCAATTTCACCAATGTCGGCGTAAAAAGAAGTTTCATCCCCCCCCCCCCTAATGGTGGTGATAATCAAACGTCATTTGGCACGAGCTTAAAATGCTAACTAGCGTATTTTGATTCTAAGCAGATTCCTTTATCAGGCTGCAATCATACCATCATATTTAAATACTCACCTGGTCAGACGGACGAGATTGACTTGACCCAGCACGCATTGATTTACCACCGAACGTCTGCAGTGACGTTGGTTGATCATCCCAACTAACATCGACACTGCGATTGAAACGCTACATCAAAAATATTTGAGCCAGAATCAATGTTTCATTATGTTGATCAGCGATAAGAACAAGACACAATATTTTGTTATTCTTATCGTTGATCAATATAATGAAGTTAAATTCAAGTATATCCTATCCAACAGAATTAGTACTGGAAATGTTAATAATAGATAAGAAAATGGCTCTAAAAAAAGTTAACGACAGATAGCATGTGATAAAACAATTACAGTATGCGAGTTATGATTGAATATCAATGATAGTTACCTGGATGCAGTTGCAGAATGTGACACAAACCATCATCAACTTACTCACAACCTAAAGCAAATAATTATAATTATGAAGTTGTCAAATGTTTTCCTCAACTTTGATTAATGAAGAACCTTTTCAGATAGATCTATACATATTAGTTATGTGCTATACAGATTAGCGTCCATGGCAACGCTGGTCAAATAATTAGACGTATTCAATTTCATCAAAAAGATACGAAACTTCAACATTGGCAAGATTTCAATTCGCCTTCGATTTGAACTGCCCGTTATAAATTGTCGAACCTATAAAAACTAGTGAAAATCACTAAATTTGTCAATAAAATCATATTAAATAAATTATTGAATAAAGTTTATTATTTAAAACAACGTCAGAAAATCATAACTTCCCTACCACAAATTTGTTACTGTGTTAAGGTTATCTCGAGACAAATGTATGCATAATTTCTCGACAATGTATTATCTGTATTATTTCGCCAGTCAGACGTACATAAGTCGCGGACAACCACAAATATAGAAATAATTTATTTACAAACAGACACTACTATTAATATAAAGATAGCATTGTAGGAATCTCAAGGCACTTAAAGGCATAAAATTGACCATCAAAGTTGAAAAATGAATGCCATTTCTTAATCAGTGAATCACACGCCATTTCAAAGACCTTTCAAAGAATTTTATGCCTTCAAAAACAATATTTTATTAGCTTTTTCCTTGATATCGTTTTAAAGGGGCAAAAATGACAGGTGGGCTCTACACACTTAGAGTCGCGTGCGTGTTTGTCGTTCGTATTATTTCTATGATTGAAACCATCCTGAAACTTGAAATTTAAAGCCATGCCAAAGCTTGATCGTTGAGCTTACGTTAAGCTTGATTCAAATTGAGCTCGTAGTGACCGCCGGTTAATGTTAATAATTAACTTTAGAGAAGAGAAACTTCATGACTGCATATCCTGCGGGGGGTGACACCCACTCCCAATAACAATTTGACACATTGCATTGTCATGTTGTCAATATGGAATGACAACATTCAGATGTCATATAGCAGTATTTACCTTGAGTAAAACAACATTTGTCAGCATACAATCTTTCAAACATCGATCAAGAAAATCATTATGATGTTCAAGTACACCATCGATATTGGCAACCTAGCGAACAAATACAATCAACAACATGGCTGACAAAAATAGAAAGGTATGCAGCCTATTAATTGCCCCTCTGGTAGAAATGGAAAATGGGTGATAGAAATGTGAGCGTTTGCATGATCAAATGAAAATTAGAAATCTCAATTCCATGTGAGAAAAATTCACAAGTTCATGAACCTTTCCTAAATTTCCAAAATTTTCCAGAATACTTAATTACTATTTCATGGACTGTTCACGGAAAGTTCATAAACAAGTTCATGAATTGTTCATGAACTTTTTATCAGCAGAAATAGCGAATAACTATATGAAGCAAGTTTAACAGCACAAAAATAAAGACTTCAGACAAAGGTAGAATTAACTTACCTTTTTTAAATTACTTTCCAATATTTGCCAATTGGGTTCAATAACTTCATACATCATGTAATGTTCCAGGTTTTGAACAAGATTAATCATTCTTTGACGTAACATAAACGCTGATTTATACCTAGCGGAAAGGCGACAAAAATATCATAGGACAAAAGTTCCCACAGCTGTTTAAAAAGTATGTGCTACGGAACATTTAGATTTTTTGTTGAGTTTTTGATTTATCATTTAGTCACAAAACAGGTAGTAGCTATTTTCACGGGAATAGTTGGTTAGTTGGTAAGTATTTTTGTAGAATGTGAGTTTAATTGGCAGGATTAACCTTTTGATGCCAACCAAGAGTGCTTTGAAACGGAACAAAAGACCCTGTGCTCCAATGCCTTTTCTACTACACTGAGGCCACTTACAATGATTAATTCCAGCATAGTTTAGTTAAATCTTTTACCCAAAAGGCGACCATTTTCAACTGGTATATCATGGGTCAGAAAATGATCCTGTATCTAAGTCAAGTGTGTGCAAATATCCCATGTATAATAGTAAATAGTAAAGTCAAGTATCCCATGCCAAAAGTTATGAATAGATGCAAACTGAATTAGTTCCAGTCCAGGCCTTTTTGTCAAGATTCAGTAGACCCTCTTGATATACAAACGGATTGAATTCTGTTGAAATGTATTCTGCTTCAATGAAGTTTCAAATTATATTTGGAACTGACACCCGGCACTGACACCCTGATAAATTGCTACTATCAACTTCACGTTTTTAGATATAATGAGAAACAACAAATTTATTCAACGTTGAAGCTGCACTTGATGGTAACTGTTTTTGTCGGAATAACATTTCTGTCAATAAATTTTTTGACGCTTTATTTTATGAAACACAAACCATGCTGATGTGTTCTTTAATCTGTGATGAATTTTATTACTGTTCAACCATATCCTAAATCAGAAAAAAAAAGAAAATAGTTACATTTGAAACAGGTTATGATTTGAGAGTTAGAAAGTGAACCAAGATAGTTAGCCCTTGCGAAATAGGTTCATGAACTTTGATGGACTGTGCTGAATAGTTTAGGAGCTGTGCTGAATAAAATTTTGTTTTTTATTCAACAGATCTGGTATTCCAATTAGTCCAGCGAAAGGTTTGTATCAATCTTAACACTAATTAATATATAAAAAAGTATTTTGTTCCTATTTTGAGGACTTATGTTAAGCTTGTCTGCATTTCAGACGGATTTGTATTTTTTTTTGTATAGCTGTTGACTAATTATAATATAAAATTTATAATATAAATAATATGGTATAGTCTATAACTAATAGACAGTATCAGGAGACTTGTTGAAGAAATAAATTCTAAGAAAATTGTACAAGAAACAGAGCCAATAAGTCGGATACTATTTGAAAAAAAGTCTGTTTGCGTCGCAGGCAATTCTAAATCGTGTTTATCACGAGTTTGCAATCATGCGAATGAACCAAACAAATCGCAAGAATCTGTCGTAATATTTGATAATCAATTTTTGCGAATGATTACATGAATTAAAAACATTATGATATCATTATATTTTTTTTTTGTATATCGTATCCTTATGTTCCTGTTTATCTATAGCTTTGAGTAACTTGGCAAATATTCTTGGATCACAAGGGAAATTAACAGAAGCTGAGTCTGCATATAGATCTGCTATCAAGCATCGTCCAAATATGGCTGACGCTCATTATAATCTGTAAGTTAATTAAACATTTGCAAGGACGCATCGCGGTCCCAGGGAAGGGGAGGGGTAACTCAAGAAATTTCAGGGACATGGGGGTGCCAATTTGAATTCAGAATTTTTCCCTCTGAAATTTAGTTTTTCCAAAATTGATACCTCAAATATTTTATTCAGGCCAAAATGTATACCCCAAATATCTTTTTAATGAAGCATATTTGAAAGTTGATTACAATTTCGTGAGGGCTTACATCAATATTTTTTGCTCATTGAAAACAATACCTCGAATATTTTATAAATTCTGAAATAGATGCCTCAAAAATTTCGAAGACCGTGAAAAGGTACCCTCAATAATTGGCACGTACCCGTATACCAACCATTTGAAGTTACCCCCCCCCCCCGGGGATCGCATAAAACGGAATAGTGATTTTTATTACTATATATTTTATTTTTGAAGGGGCATTCTTCTTCACAATCAAGATCGTTTAGAAGAAGCAATTGAATCATATCAGAATGCTATTACATACCGTCCAAAATTAGCAGGTTGTTATTATTTATTTTATAATATGAATGACAGTGATGTACAGATTCAAAATCTGATGACTCCAAATCCAAAGAAAGTTTTAATAGAAGCACTTAACTGCAATTAACTATGCCACATACCAGTCCTGAGTTTTTTTCTGAAACCATAGGCGGGATTATGGAAACATATACGTCCAACTCAGAGGGTTTTAATTATCAACTTTTGTTGAGTTTTCAAATGAGAATTCTATTTAATATTATTAAATATTTTTTTCTCGAATTAAATCGTCTTTTTGTTGAATAGCTGCGTATTTGAATCTTGGAATAACACTGTACGACAATGATCAAAAAGAAGAAGCAATCGAGGTATGTATGTAGCTTTGTTATAACCATTGCAGCATTTTACAGTCTTGACCGTGTTATAGTATATTTATGTAATGTTACGTTTGTTCAATTCTTGGTTCCTTGTTATGAATCACGTTACCCATTGACGTAACATGCCTCAGTTTGTTCCTTGTATCTGTTCCGTGATTGATTCAATCTAGTTTTACTTACGTTGTTTGTTATTGTAAGTAGGCCTAATGCTGAGTAGTAATTCCATGCATGTTTCATTATTGTGTTATTGACGTAATGCTAACTTGTAGCTCCTCTTTGCTAATTATAAAGTCCTAGTAAATTGTAAACTTAGTCTGTTGTTCAGTGTACAAAAGCTAAATAAAGCTATCAGTAACCAACTACCGTGTCTTCCTTGCGCTGTACAATACGTGGTATTACAACTGTTAGGCATAGCTACTTGGGTAATATACAAAGATGACTCAATTATTACTTACCTTCGTCTAATCTATAGGTTCTTCTAAATGCAAGACATATCAGTGATGTTGGTTTGAAAGACCCTCGGGCTCATGCTATGTCATGTAAGTGAGAATATCAGAAATACCACATCATCAAAACTATAACATATTATTGTTATCAAAATTAATATTCAATTGCTTTGCTTGTAGTGACTTCCATCCGATATAACCTTGGCAAATACTATTTTGAAATGGGAAATCCTAGGGTGAGAAGAGAGTTTGATATTTTTCGGGACAAAATTCAGAATGTTCATTCAAACTTATACAGAGATTTCTACAATTCCATAGCAGCATGCATGTCCGCTATAGTTGTCTAAAACTGTGCCATTATAGTTACCTAAACTGTGGACAGTGGTAACTTTTCTTAGATTTTTAAGATTGTCAATATTATAATTTCAGTCAGTTATATACTAAAAACCCTTACAGCATGTATATATTAAATAGACATAGCATTAGTAAATTGACAAGAATCAACCACACAACTATTGAAATATAGAATGTATTACAATTGAATTAGCCTAATAGCCTCTTTCTTAATGTCACAATATTTCACCAAGCGCTGCTACTGTTCTCCCTACATGGAATGTGAGATCACATCTTGAAGCAGACTGTAAGGCTTCGATATTTATTTGCGGTCAAACTCTTCTTACTTAAAAACCATATTATAAATCGGAGAAGAATATAATTTACATTCTTAAAATTATGTGATGCTAAAAAAATTAGGAATCTAAATATAATAAAATATTTCAAGAATCGACTGAGATGAGGACTTGAACGTCATAACAGTATATCAGAAATAGCAAGTGTTTCTGTGGAACGGATTGAGAGCTTGCCACTTGCGTCAAGCTGTGCTTGACATTTGGATCGCGTGACCGCGCTTGGTGAATAGCCCACTTCCATCCGTACCACAGAAGGGGTTACTAAGCAACGTCGATTGTATATCTGTGGGGCTATCTGTAGCAGCATATGTATGTATTGTTTACGTGACAAATGATTTCGATTTTAGAAATCTCTTGAATCGTTAAAAGATGCAATTGCGGGGATGCCAGCTGCCTTTGAAGCTCACAGCATATATAACATGAAAGGTATTTATAACTTTTAAAAGTAAACGTTTGAAATAATAAGAATATATGATTGTGTGTCATATTTTTGTTTATATTTATAGGTCAAGGACATTCCTTTCTTGGTGAAAATGATTTAGCTGAAAAATGTTATCAGGAAGCCTTGAAACGCAAATCAAATCATATCCCAGCTCAAATCGCATACGCTAAACATCTATCGAAAACGGTAAAAACATTAACAGAGCAAAATAATTAACTTGATTAGCTTGAGTTCTTGCTACAAATGTATGTATGTATGTATGTATGTATGTATGTATGTATGTATGTATGTATGTATGTATGTATGTATGTATGTATGTATGTATGTATGTATGTATGTATGTATGTATGTATGTATGTATGTATGTATGTATGTATGTATGTATGTATGTATGTATGTATGTATGTATGTATGTATGTATGTATGCATGTATGTATGTGTGTATGTATGTATGTATGTCCAGAGCAGCTGATTGAATTTCTGTTGTGGTTTAGGGTCAGAATGAAAAAGCAGAAAAGTGGTTTAAAAGAGCCAAAGAATTAGATCCAAATAATCGAGATACCATCGTCCATTTTGGTAAGATCATTAATTAAATGAGTAAGCTGCTTTTAATATAGAAGATATATACACACTCCAAGTAAGTTCGTACTCTGATCAAGCAGATAAATTACAAATATGAACGTCTGTAGTAGTAGTCATGGTTTGTAGGAACGTCTTTGATAGCAAAGATTCTTTGGCAAAAGGTAATTTCAATGCAGAAACATCAATACCTGTTGTGTTTGAGAATATTCACATATATCATTTGCAATGCATCAATTACAAGCACTGTATGAATTACTCAAGTCGAACGCAGTCATGAGATCCTTCCGAATCAATCCGTAACATGGAACATTTCCGTTCACAATAATTCTTCGTTTGATTGATACTGATTCTGCTCCTTAAAAATTTTTAGGTCTATACTTGAAGTCAATTAAGCGCATCGAAGAGGCATCGACATACCTGGAACATGCATTGGAGTTACAACAGTCGGCAGGATTATATGTGCAAGCAGCAGAAGTGCGAAGGTAAGAGAAGAAGTACATGTTAGGTATGCAGACAGCATCATTTATATTAAAAAGAATAAAGAATCTCATGTAAATTATTTTCTAAACCATGCAAATAATGCCTCCATATAAGTTATTTCCTAACGTGAGTAAATAATCCTTTGGTAGAAGTATAACATTTCATGAAACAAAAAAACATTCTTCAAATTGTAACCTCAACATGTTTCTCAAAACGAGCCTGATCATTGCCTTGACATTTTATTATTTCTCGAAATAGGAAAATATGTTCTCAAATATAAAGCATCTAACGCTTTGAAATAAGTTAATCGTTTCTTAGAATAAGCAACCAATCTCTTAACCCAAGCAGAATTCTCTTAAAGCAAGATTTTCACAGTACTTCAAGTAAACTAATCACATCTGCACAACATGTGTTGTGCTTGACGAGTTTCTGTTATTATTTAAATTGATAAAAATATAACAGAAAGCTAGAATTGATTAATAGTTCGTGTATAAACTGGAACATTTAAAATCTGCGTAGTATTAGAGTCTCATAGAAAAAACATTAATTCCGTCCATCGTCAGAAGACGCACGGTACTCATCTATTGTCCCAAATAGAGGCAATGCTAAGTGGACCAGCACCATAGTTGATCAGATATGACCAGAGCCAGGTTGCTCTGCTCTCGTAATGATATATACATTAAGTCCAGCCATCGCCATTCATTTCAAAATGCTGGTGCGCGCGCATAAGTGGAATGATCTCCCGTCAACAATGAAGGATGGATTAAGAAGGACCAGTTTCAAGTGTCTACTTGAGACGCATTTACTTGAAGTTTAATTATCGACCCTGTTATTATATTATTGGTAATTTTCTTTTTTATATGTATATCTTAGTTAGTCAGTCCTGTGAAATAAAGTGTCTTAATACTGTTATCAGTTTATGCACATTTATCAGGTACTTCTGAATAAATGATGATGATGATGATGATGATGATGATCCTACCTGAGCTAATACCAGAAATCATATATCATCCGCACTGACTGAATGGAATTTGATATTTGATTTTTTTTTTCAGAATGATGAATGATTTGGATAAAGCAGAGATGTTTTATAAAAAAGCAGTTGATCTTGAACCTCAAGTAAGGTTTTCAAAAAACATTTACAATTACTATGTGCTTTTGTTTGTTTGTTTGTTACGTTTATTCAGAAACCGGTAAGCGTGATGATGCTTCTTTTCACGGCGCTGACATGCTAACTGCTAATGACTGATAATAATCCTCATCCATTTTTTGATAGTGATTTGAACACATCCAAATGCCAAATCATAGGTTGCAAAGCATGAAACAATGAAAAAATCATCTGTTAGCTCAGTTCATGAACGATAAATTGTTCATTTTTAATGAACTTTCCATGGGGACAGATCATGAAATTATATTGCAATTTAATAAATTTCCATCTGTTCATTTGAACTGGTTTAATATTAAGTTAACCTATAATGATACATATTTTTAAACGATAGACTGTTTCCTAGAAATTTGATTGGCTGATTATTTTAAGTGTGCATGGACGAAGGCAAACGTCAGAATCAAAGCAACCAAAACTATGATTTAGATCACTAGTGTTATTTCTTTGTAAGCCAACTGTGTTGAACATTCAATACCTCTCCAGGAAAACCATCTGGAATTTGGGAGTATCAGAGAAGCTATATTTCCGAAGTGATGTTGATGTTGTTCATTGAATAAAGTATCTGCTCGTTTGGAGGGTGGTAAATCTAAATTAATCTAATTATGTACCTTAACACGAGGCTGTATTGTTTGAACCTTTATTCATAACTGCTTTCTGTTTCAATTTCATGATTTTCAAATCCGCAGGAAGCATCTCATCATTTGAATTATGGCGCCATTCTTCATCTACGAAAAAAATATAAAATGGCAGCGATAGCTTATAACAAAGCATTAGAATTAAATCCAAATGATGATACTGTAAAATTAAATATAAAGAAAGTTAATTCATTGATCGAAAGACAAGAAATAAAAGGATTGTAACCATTGGTAACGACAGAATGGATATGCTTAAGTATGCAAGGCTTCATTATCATGAAAACATAATATTTAAACAAGTTACATCGATGTTTAATAACAATAATGAACTTAGCATAATTAAATATCTTTCATTTACTTGCTTTTTAACAAATTTATGAAGTTCATTAAAATAATCTGATTCAATATTAATGTCGAATGGTCGAGGATGAGATAAACAACTGACGTACACTGGTAAACAAAACATAAACAAGGAAACATAACCCATTTAAACCAGCAATGGACGACAAGGAATATAGGAAATAAATATATATATATTCAACATGGTTTAGAATGTTATTATAGTTAACATCATACGATTGTTATATGTACGCATACAGCACAACACATGTAATTAGTAGAATATTTTGAATACACAAAGACACCATTTTTACATGAAATAAATCAAATTTTACAGTATCGAGTGTAATGTTTTTTGATAGACTTGCAGTCTGCATAAGATAAAAAGCAGAGTCAAACTGAGGTATTATGAACATTAATTCCTTACTAACAATCCACAATATTTTACTTGCGATATCATTAAATGTTTTCGTTGCATCTTAGCCTCTATGAGTTTTGTTACTCTTGTCAAGATATGAATTGTATAGCAAAGGCGGAAGCAAAGGCTTGATATGATTATTAGACGTCATTAGATACAATTATATATATAAAGCCAGTATCGTTCTATTTTCAAGTTCCTGGGACTGTTACAGATAGAAATGATCCATCTAATTGATCTTGTTGGTTGTCCTTTTTATTATCTGTGAAACTGAAATTCATCAAATCAGGATTGTCCTCGTCTAAAAGTGAATAAAAAATAGAATAGAATGTTTGTATTTTACGAGTTTTGCTTTAATCATGCTGAAGCCTGGTTTCCATATAGCAAATTTACATGAGTCGTGTTGCCTGTAACATTTTCCTCGGTAACTGCCGTAGTCTTGCCTGCGTCATTTCAAAGCTGAATTCACTCCAACTTTGAAATCACCAAGGCAAGACGAACGATATCAGGTCTAAACAATAGAAAAAAGATCATTAAATGTCTACGGCTGTGACCCAGGTAAATGTTGCAGGCAGATTTGCTACATGGGAACCAGGCTTAACAACAATTACAATAAAAAAGTTACTGGTCATTCTAGACTTTATAACTTATTGTTAAGTAAGGTTAAGGAAGATTATTTCAACATTATTTCAACATATGAAGATAAGTAAATTTGAGAAGACTTTTCAAATGTTTGATATTCGATCAGAGGAGTAGCTTCTCTATTGTGAGAAGTGATTAGTTACAGTTAAGCCCTGAGCAAACGATGGAAACTTTTGAGCAACAAAACTGTTTTTGTCTGACGTGTGTTTTTCGTGTTCTGAAGCAGTCTTTTCAAGAGCGGCTATGGCTAAACGGACCCGACTTTCACAAGAGTTTTCTAGAAAATCTCAGACTGGATTATTGAAAAATTTAAAGGGGCAAAATTGACCGGCAAAAGCTGCGAGCTTGAATTGAATTTATGCTTAGCATAATCACGTGATCCTAAGTGAGTAGCGCCCGCAGGTCATTTTTTCTCTTTTAAAAGCGCAAATGTTGCCGTCGTTTGCCCAGGGCTTCAGAATCAACGTTGATTTAATTAAATCCTGGATATAGTCACATCTTGTTTGTGATTGGTTATTTCGATGATCCAGAGTAAGTTTTCTATTACAGAGAATAAACCTTTTTACAGGCATTTAAATTGAGAAATGGTTTAAACTTCAGTCTCTGGATAAGTTCCTATGCTCTTGTTTCAAGAGAAGATTTTTATTGTAAAAACAATTTCTTGTTGTAAAGACTTCAGCAGCATTCTTGACTTGAGTCATGATGATTCAATTACGGAAGTCGAACAATGACAAAATATTAAACAATTCGGTTTCTTTGATTACCTTGCAAGTTTATATTTGAATTCTTCAGATTGTCAGAGTAAAAGCCATTATAATCTAGTCTCGATACCATATTCATCATTTGATGTTCACAATCAGTCGTTGAAAAGAGACTTAACTTATCAACAAAATCCAGCATTAGTTTCGAGAAGTTACTATCAAATGTTGCAATTGTTCGTTCAAAACTTTCACCATTCATCGTGTTCGTTACATGTTCAGTTATAACCTAAAAGAGGTATAGAGAATAAAATAATGTTATAGATGGGCTATGAAATACGGAGGAAATGCTTAAACAAATGCCGTTTTATTTCGAAAACATCAGTGAAACTGTGAAGTTTGGTAAATTTTACCAATGTTAGCGAAAATGAAAAGTAATTCGGGCAATCTCTTTATGTTGGCTTCTGTTGTCTTCCATTTAATTTCACTTTGAAGACATTAAAAATTCTGCTAAGTACTAACATCATGCATATTCTATTGTTGTCGACGTAGTTGGTTAAGTGGTCAAATGACTTTCTATCTTCGCCAACATCAAGTAGTGTTGATCAACAATGATGTGACGCAACTGATGATTGAAGTCTTCGATTGACTAGTTACTAACCATCAACATATCACCGATGTTGGTGAAAATGAAAAACAATCAATTTCACCAATGTTGGCGTAAAAAGAAGTTTCATCCCCCCCCCCCCTAATGGTGGTGATAATCAAACGTCATTTGGCACGAGCTTAAAATGCTAACTAGCGTATTTTGATTCTAAGCAGATTCCTTTATCAGGCTGCAATCATACCATCATATTTAAATACTCACCTGGTCAGACGGACGAGATTGACTTGACCCAGCACGCATTGATTTACCACCGAACGTCTGCAGTGACGTTGGTTGATCATCCCAACTAACATCGACACTGCGATTGAAACGCTACATCAAAAATATTTGAGCCAGAATCAATGTTTCATTATGTTGATCAGCGATAAGAACAAGACACAATATTTTGTTATTCTTATCGTTGATCAATATAATGAAGTTAAATTCAAGTATATCCTATCCAACAGAATTAGTACTGGAAATGTTAATAATAGATAAGAAAATGGCTCTAAAAAAAGTTAACGACAGATAGCATGTGATAAAACAATTACAGTATGCGAGTTATGATTGAATATCAATGATAGTTACCTGGATGCAGTTGCAGAATGTGACACAAACCATCATCAACTTACTCACAACCTAAAGCAAATAATTATAATTATGAAGTTGTCAAATGTTTTCCTCAACTTTGATTAATGAAGAACCTTTTCAGATAGATCTATACATATTAGTTATGTGCTATACAGATTAGCGTCCATGGCAACGCTGGTCAAATAATTAGACGTATTCAATTTCATCAAAAAGATACGAAACTTCAACATTGGCAAGATTTCAATTCGCCTTCGATTTGAACTGCCCGTTATAAATTGTCGAACCTATAAAAACTAGTGAAAATCACTAAATTTGTCAATAAAATCATATTAAATAAATTATTGAATAAAGTTTATTATTTAAAACAACGTCAGAAAATCATAACTTCCCTACCACAAATTTGTTACTGTGTTAAGGTTATCTCGAGACAAATGTATGCATAATTTCTCGACAATGTATTATCTGTATTATTTCGCCAGTCAGACGTACATAAGTCGCGGACAACCACAAATATAGAAATAATTTATTTACAAACAGACACTACTATTAATATAAAGATAGCATTGTAGGAATCTCAAGGCACTTAAAGGCATAAAATTGACCATCAAAGTTGAAAAATGAATGCCATTTCTTAATCAGTGAATCACACGCCATTTCAAAGACCTTTCAAAGAATTTTATGCCTTCAAAAACAATATTTTATTAGCTTTTTCCTTGATATCGTTTTAAAGGGGCAAAAATGACAGGTGGGCTCTACACACTTAGAGTCGCGTGCGTGTTTGTCGTTCGTATTATTTCTATGATTGAAACCATCCTGAAACTTGAAATTTAAAGCCATGCCAAAGCTTGATCGTTGAGCTTACGTTAAGCTTGATTCAAATTGAGCTCGTAGTGACCGCCGGTTAATGTTAATAATTAACTTTAGAGAAGAGAAACTTCATGACTGCATATCCTGCGGGGGGTGACACCCACTCCCAATAACAATTTGACACATTGCATTGTCATGTTGTCAATATGGAATGACAACATTCAGATGTCATATAGCAGTATTTACCTTGAGTAAAACAACATTTGTCAGCATACAATCTTTCAAACATCGATCAAGAAAATCATTATGATGTTCAAGTACACCATCGATATTGGCAACCTAGCGAACAAATACAATCAACAACATGGCTGACAAAAATAGAAAGGTATGCAGCCTATTAATTGCCCCTCTGGTAGAAATGGAAAATGGGTGATAGAAATGTGAGCGTTTGCATGATCAAATGAAAATTAGAAATCTCAATTCCATGTGAGAAAAATTCACAAGTTCATGAACCTTTCCTAAATTTCCAAAATTTTCCAGAATACTTAATTACTATTTCATGGACTGTTCACGGAAAGTTCATAAACAAGTTCATGAATTGTTCATGAACTTTTTATCAGCAGAAATAGCGAATAACTATATGAAGCAAGTTTAACAGCACAAAAATAAAGACTTCAGACAAAGGTAGAATTAACTTACCTTTTTTAAATTACTTTCCAATATTTGCCAATTGGGTTCAATAACTTCATACATCATGTAATGTTCCAGGTTTTGAACAAGATTAATCATTCTTTGACGTAACATAAACGCTGATTTATACCTAGCGGAAAGGCGACAAAAATATCATAGGACAAAAGTTCCCACAGCTGTTTAAAAAGTATGTGCTACGGAACATTTAGATTTTTTGTTGAGTTTTTGATTTATCATTTAGTCACAAAAAAAGGTAGTAGCTATTTTCACGGGAATAGTTGGTTAGTTGGTAAGTATTTTTGTAGAATGTGAGTTTAATTGGCAGGATTAACCTTTTGATGCCAACCAAGAGTGCTTTGAAACGGAACAAAAGACCCTGTGCTCCAATGCCTTTTCTACTACACTGAGGCCACTTACAATGATTAATTCCAGCATAGTTTAGTTAAATCTTTTACCCAAAAGGCGACCATTTTCAACTGGTATATCATGGGTCAGAAAATGATCCTGTATCTAAGTCAAGTGTGTGCAAATATCCCATGTATAATAGTAAATAGTAAAGTCAAGTATCCCATGCCAAAAGTTATGAATAGATGCAAACTGAATTAGTTCCAGTCCAGGCCTTTTTGTCAAGATTCAGTAGACCCTCTTGATATACAAACGGATTGAATTCTGTTGAAATGTATTCTGCTTCAATGAAGTTTCAAATTATATTTGGAACTGACACCCGGCACTGACACCCTGATAAATTGCTACTATCAACTTCACGTTTTTAGATATAATGAGAAACAACAAATTTATTCAACGTTGAAGCTGCACTTGATGGTAACTGTTTTTGTCGGAATAACATTTCTGTCAATAAATTTTTTGACGCTTTATTTTATGAAACACAAACCATGCTGATGTGTTCTTTAATCTGTGATGAATTTTATTACTGTTCAACCATATCCTAAATCAGAAAAAAAAAGAAAATAGTTACATTTGAAACAGGTTATGATTTGAGAGTTAGAAAGTGAACCAAGATAGTTAGCCCTTGCGAAATAGGTTCATGAACTTTGATGGACTGTGCTGAATAGTTTAGGAGCTGTGCTGAATAAAATTTTGTTTTTTATTCAACAGATCTGGTATTCCAATTAGTCCAGCGAAAGGTTTGTATCAATCTTAACACTAATTAATATATAAAAAAGTATTTTGTTCCTATTTTGAGGACTTATGTTAAGCTTGTCTGCATTTCAGACGGATTTGTATTTTTTTTTGTATAGCTGTTGACTAATTATAATATAAAATTTATAATATAAATAATATGGTATAGTCTATAACTAATAGACAGTATCAGGAGACTTGTTGAAGAAATAAATTCTAAGAAAATTGTACAAGAAACAGAGCCAATAAGTCGGATACTATTTGAAAAAAAGTCTGTTTGCGTCGCAGGCAATTCTAAATCGTGTTTATCACGAGTTTGCAATCATGCGAATGAACCAAACAAATCGCAAGAATCTGTCGTAATATTTGATAATCAATTTTTGCGAATGATTACATGAATTAAAAACATTATGATATCATTATATTTTTTTTTTGTATATCGTATCCTTATGTTCCTGTTTATCTATAGCTTTGAGTAACTTGGCAAATATTCTTGGATCACAAGGGAAATTAACAGAAGCTGAGTCTGCATATAGATCTGCTATCAAGCATCGTCCAAATATGGCTGACGCTCATTATAATCTGTAAGTTAATTAAACATTTGCAAGGACGCATCGCGGTCCCAGGGAAGGGGAGGGGTAACTCAAGAAATTTCAGGGACATGGGGGTGCCAATTTGAATTCAGAATTTTTCCCTCTGAAATTTAGTTTTTCCAAAATTGATACCTCAAATATTTTATTCAGGCCAAAATGTATACCCCAAATATCTTTTTAATGAAGCATATTTGAAAGTTGATTACAATTTCGTGAGGGCTTACATCAATATTTTTTGCTCATTGAAAACAATACCTCGAATATTTTATAAATTCTGAAATAGATGCCTCAAAAATTTCGAAGACCGTGAAAAGGTACCCTCAATAATTGGCACGTACCCGTATACCAACCATTTGAAGTTACCCCCCCCCCCGGGGATCGCATAAAACGGAATAGTGATTTTTATTACTATATATTTTATTTTTGAAGGGGCATTCTTCTTCACAATCAAGATCGTTTAGAAGAAGCAATTGAATCATATCAGAATGCTATTACATACCGTCCAAAATTAGCAGGTTGTTATTATTTATTTTATAATATGAATGACAGTGATGTACAGATTCAAAATCTGATGACTCCAAATCCAAAGAAAGTTTTAATAGAAGCACTTAACTGCAATTAACTATGCCACATACCAGTCCTGAGTTTTTTTCTGAAACCATAGGCGGGATTATGGAAACATATACGTCCAACTCAGAGGGTTTTAATTATCAACTTTTGTTGAGTTTTCAAATGAGAATTCTATTTAATATTATTAAATATTTTTTTCTCGAATTAAATCGTCTTTTTGTTGAATAGCTGCGTATTTGAATCTTGGAATAACACTGTACGACAATGATCAAAAAGAAGAAGCAATCGAGGTATGTATGTAGCTTTGTTATAACCATTGCAGCATTTTACAGTCTTGACCGTGTTATAGTATATTTATGTAATGTTACGTTTGTTCAATTCTTGGTTCCTTGTTATGAATCACGTTACCCATTGACGTAACATGCCTCAGTTTGTTCCTTGTATCTGTTCCGTGATTGATTCAATCTAGTTTTACTTACGTTGTTTGTTATTGTAAGTAGGCCTAATGCTGAGTAGTAATTCCATGCATGTTTCATTATTGTGTTATTGACGTAATGCTAACTTGTAGCTCCTCTTTGCTAATTATAAAGTCCTAGTAAATTGTAAACTTAGTCTGTTGTTCAGTGTACAAAAGCTAAATAAAGCTATCAGTAACCAACTACCGTGTCTTCCTTGCGCTGTACAATACGTGGTATTACAACTGTTAGGCATAGCTACTTGGGTAATATACAAAGATGACTCAATTATTACTTACCTTCGTCTAATCTATAGGTTCTTCTAAATGCAAGACATATCAGTGATGTTGGTTTGAAAGACCCTCGGGCTCATGCTATGTCATGTAAGTGAGAATATCAGAAATACCACATCATCAAAACTATAACATATTATTGTTATCAAAATTAATATTCAATTGCTTTGCTTGTAGTGACTTCCATCCGATATAACCTTGGCAAATACTATTTTGAAATGGGAAATCCTAGGGTGAGAAGAGAGTTTGATATTTTTCGGGACAAAATTCAGAATGTTCATTCAAACTTATACAGAGATTTCTACAATTCCCATAGCAGTCATGCATGTACCGTTATTGTTGCCTAAAACTGTGCCATTATAGTTACCTAAACTGTGGACAGTGGTAACTTTTCTTAGATTTTTAAGATTGTCAATATTATAATTTCAGTCAGTTATATACTAAAAACCCTTACAGCATGTATATATTAAATAGACATAGCATTAGTAAATTGACAAGAATCAACCACACAACTATTGAAATATAGAATGTATTACAATTGAATTAGCCTAATAGCCTCTTTCTTAATGTCACAATATTTCACCAAGCGCTGCTACTGTTCTCCCTACATGGAATGTGAGATCACATCTTGAAGCAGACTGTAAGGCTTCGATATTTATTTGCGGTCAAACTCTTCTTACTTAAAAACCATATTATAAATCGGAGAAGAATATAATTTACATTCTTAAAATTATGTGATGCTAAAAAAATTAGGAATCTAAATATAATAAAATATTTCAAGAATCGACTGAGATGAGGACTTGAACGTCATAACAGTATATCAGAAATAGCAAGTGTTTCTGTGGAACGGATTGAGAGCTTGCCACTTGCGTCAAGCTGTGCTTGACATTTGGATCGCGTGACCGCGCTTGGTGAATAGCCCACTTCCATCCGTACCACAGAAGGGGTTACTAAGCAACGTCGATTGTATATCTGTGGGGCTATCTGTAGCAGCATATGTATGTATTGTTTACGTGACAAATGATTTCGATTTTAGAAATCTCTTGAATCGTTAAAAGATGCAATTGCGGGGATGCCAGCTGCCTTTGAAGCTCACAGCATATATAACATGAAAGGTATTTATAACTTTTAAAAGTAAACGTTTGAAATAATAAGAATATATGATTGTGTGTCATATTTTTGTTTATATTTATAGGTCAAGGACATTCCTTTCTTGGTGAAAATGATTTAGCTGAAAAATGTTATCAGGAAGCCTTGAAACGCAAATCAAATCATATCCCAGCTCAAATCGCATACGCTAAACATCTATCGAAAACGGTAAAAACATTAACAGAGCAAAATAATTAACTTGATTAGCTTGAGTTCTTGCTACAAATGTATGTATGTATGTATGTATGTATGTATGTATGTATGTATGTATGTATGTATGTATGTATGTATGTATGTATGTATGTATGTATGTATGTATGTATGTATGTATGTATGTATGTATGTATGTATGTATGTATGTATGTATGTATGTATGTATGTATGTATGTATGTATGTATGTATGTATGTATGTATGTATGTATGTATGTATGCATGTATGTATGTGTGTATGTATGTATGTATGTCCAGAGCAGCTGATTGAATTTCTGTTGTGGTTTAGGGTCAGAATGAAAAAGCAGAAAAGTGGTTTAAAAGAGCCAAAGAATTAGATCCAAATAATCGAGATACCATCGTCCATTTTGGTAAGATCATTAATTAAATGAGTAAGCTGCTTTTAATATAGAAGATATATACACACTCCAAGTAAGTTCGTACTCTGATCAAGCAGATAAATTACAAATATGAACGTCTGTAGTAGTAGTCATGGTTTGTAGGAACGTCTTTGATAGCAAAGATTCTTTGGCAAAAGGTAATTTCAATGCAGAAACATCAATACCTGTTGTGTTTGAGAATATTCACATATATCATTTGCAATGCATCAATTACAAGCACTGTATGAATTACTCAAGTCGAACGCAGTCATGAGATCCTTCCGAATCAATCCGTAACATGGAACATTTCCGTTCACAATAATTCTTCGTTTGATTGATACTGATTCTGCTCCTTAAAAATTTTTAGGTCTATACTTGAAGTCAATTAAGCGCATCGAAGAGGCATCGACATACCTGGAACATGCATTGGAGTTACAACAGTCGGCAGGATTATATGTGCAAGCAGCAGAAGTGCGAAGGTAAGAGAAGAAGTACATGTTAGGTATGCAGACAGCATCATTTATATTAAAAAGAATAAAGAATCTCATGTAAATTATTTTCTAAACCATGCAAATAATGCCTCCATATAAGTTATTTCCTAACGTGAGTAAATAATCCTTTGGTAGAAGTATAACATTTCATGAAACAAAAAAACATTCTTCAAATTGTAACCTCAACATGTTTCTCAAAACGAGCCTGATCATTGCCTTGACATTTTATTATTTCTCGAAATAGGAAAATATGTTCTCAAATATAAAGCATCTAACGCTTTGAAATAAGTTAATCGTTTCTTAGAATAAGCAACCAATCTCTTAACCCAAGCAGAATTCTCTTAAAGCAAGATTTTCACAGTACTTCAAGTAAACTAATCACATCTGCACAACATGTGTTGTGCTTGACGAGTTTCTGTTATTATTTAAATTGATAAAAATATAACAGAAAGCTAGAATTGATTAATAGTTCGTGTATAAACTGGCACATTTAAAATCTGCGTAGTATTAGAGTCCCATAGAAAAAACATTAATTCCGTCCATCGTCAGAAGACGCATGGTACTCATTTATTGTCCCAAATAGAGGCAATGCTAAGTGGACCAGCACCATAGTTGATCAGATATGACCAGAGCCAGGTTGCTCTGCTCTCGTAATGATATATACATTAAGTCCAGCCATCGCCATTCATTTCAAAATGCTGGTGCGCGCGCATAAGTGGAATGATCTCCCGTCAACAATGAAGGATGGATTAAGAAGGACCAGTTTCAAGTGTCTACTTGAGACGCATTTACTTGAAGTTTAATTATCGACCCTGTTATTATATTATTGGTAATTTTCTCTTTTATATGTATATCTTAGTTAGTCAGTCCTGTGAAATAAAGTGTCTTAATACTGTTATCAGTTTATGCACATTTATGAGGTATTTCTGAATAAATGATGATGATGATGATGATGATCCTACCTGAGTTAATACCAGAAATCATATATCATACGCACTGACTGAATGGAATTTGAAATTTGATTTTTTTTTCAGAATGATGAATGATTTGGATAAAGCAGAGATGTTTTATAAAAAAGCAGTTGATCTTGAACCTCAAGTAAGGTTTTCAAAAAACATTTACAATTACTATGTGCTTTTGTTTGTTTGTTTGTTACGTTTATTCAGAAACCGGTAAGCGTGATGATGCTTCTTTTCACGGCGCTGACATGCTAACTGCTAATGACTGATAATAATCCTCATCCATTTTTTGATAGTGATCTGAACACATCCAAATGCCAAATCATAGGTTGCAAAGCATGAAACAATGAAAAAATCATCTGTTAGCTCAGTTCATGAACGATAAATTGTTCATTTTTAATGAACTTTCCATGGGGACAGATCATGAAATTATATTGCAATTTAATAAATTTCCATCTGTTCATTTGAACTGGTTTAATATTAAGTTAACCTATAATGATACATATTTTTAAACGATAGACTGTTTCCTAGAAATTTGATTGGCTGATTATTTTAAGTGTGCATGGACGAAGGCAAACGTCAGAATCAAAGCAACCAAAACTATGATTTAGATCACTACTGTTATTTCTTTGTAAGCCAACTGTGTTAAACATTCAATATCTCTCCAGGAAAACCATCTGGAATTTGGGAGTATCAGAGAAGCTATATTTCCGAAGTGATGTTGATGTTGTTCATTGAATAAAGTATCTGCTCGTTTGGAGGGTGGTAAATCGAAATTAATCTAATTATGTACCTTAACACGAGGCTGTATCGTTTGAACATTTATTCATAACTGCTTTCTGTTTCAATTTCATGATTTTCAAATCCGCAGGAAGCATCTCATCATTTGAATTATGGCGCCATTCTTCATCTACGAAAAAAATATAAAATGGCAGCGATAGCTTATAACAAAGCATTAGAATTAAATCCAAATGATGATACTGTAAAATTAAATATAAAGAAAGTTAATTCATTGATCGAAAGACAAGAAATAAAAGGATTGTAACCATTGGTAACGACAGAATGGATATGCTTAAGTATGCAAGGCTTCATTATCATGAAAACATAATATTTAAACAAGTTACATCGATGTTTAATAACAATAATGAACTTAGCATAATTAAATATCTTTCATTTACTTGCTTTTTAACAAATTTATGAAGTTCATTAAAATAATCTGATTCAATATTAATGTCGAATGGTCGAGGATGAGATAAACAACTGACGTACACTAGTAAACAAAACATAAACAAGGAAACATAACCCATTTAAACCAGCAATGGACGACAAGGAATATAGGAAATAAATATATATATATTCAACATGGTTTAGAATGTTATTATAGTTAACATCATACGATTGTTATATGTACGCATACAGCACAACACATGTAATTAGTAGAATATTTTGAATACACAAAGACACCATTTTTACATGAAATAAATCAAATTTTACAGTATCGAGTGTAATGTTTTTTGATAGACTTGCAGTCTGCATAAGATAAAAAGCAGAGTCAAACTGAGGTAATATGAACATTAATTCCTTACTAAAAATCCACAATATTTTACTTGCGATATCATTAAATGTTTTCGTTGCATGTTAGCCTCTATGAGTTTTGTTACTCTTGTCAAGATATGAATTGTATAGCAAAGGCGGAAGCAAAGGCTTGATATGATTATTAGACGTCATTAGATACAATTATATATATAAAGCCAGTAACGTTCTATTTTCAAGTTCCTGTGACTGTTACAGATAGAAATGATCCATCTAATTGATCTTGTTGGTTGTCCTTTTTATTATCTGTGAAACTGAAATTCATCAAATCAGGATTGTCCTCGTCTAAAAGTGAATAAAAAATAGAATAGAATGTTTGTATTTTACGAGTTTTGCTTTAAACATGCTGAAGCCTGGTTCCCATATAGCAAATTTACATGAGCCGTTGCCTGTAACATTTTCCTCGGTCACAGCCGTAGTCTTGCCTGCGTCATTTCAAAGCTGAATTCACTCCAATTTTGAAATCACCAAGGCAAGACGAACGATATCAGATCTAAACAATAGAAACAAGATCATTAAATGTCTACGGCTGTGACCCAGGTAAATGTTGCAGGCAGATTTGCTACATGGGAACCAGGCTTAACAACAATTACAATAAAAAAGTTACTGGTCATTCTAGATTTTATAACTTATTGTTAAGTAAGGTTAAGGAAGACTATTTCAACATTATTTCAACATAAGAAGATAAGTAAATTTGAGAAGACTTTTCAAATGTTTGATATTCGATCAGAGGAGTAGCTTCTCTATTGTGAGAAGTGATTAGTTACAGTTAAGCCCTGAGCAAACGATGGCAACTTTTGAGCAACAGAACTGTTTTTGTCTGACGTGTGTTTTTCGTGTTCTGAAGCAGTCTTTTCAAGAGCGGCTATGGCTAAACGGACCCGACTTTCACAAGGGTTTTCTAGAAAATCTCAGACTGGATTATTGAAAAATTTAAAGGGGCAAAATTGACCGGCGAAAGCTGCGAGCTTGAATTGAATTTATGCTTAGCGTAATCACGTGATCCTAAGTGAGTAGCGCCCGCAGGTCATTTTTTCTCTTTTAAAAGTCGCGCAAATGTTGCCGTCGTTTGCCCAGGGCTTCAGAATCAACGTTGATTTAATTAAATCCTGGATATAGTCACATCTTGTTTGTGATTGGTCATTTCGATGATCCAGAGTAAGTTTTCTATTACAGAGAATAAACCTTTTTACAGGCATTTAAATCGAGAAATGGTTTAAACTTCAGTCTCTGGATAAGTTCCTATGCTCTTGTTTCAAGAGAAGATTTTTATTGTAAAAACAATTTCTTGTTGTAAATACTTCAGCAGCATTCTTGACTTGAGTCATGATGATTCAATTACGGAAGTCGAACAATGACAAATATTAAACAATTCAATTTCCTTGATTACCTTGCAAGTTTATATTTGAATTCTTCAGATTGTCAGAGTAAAAGCCATTATAATCTAGTCTCGATACCATATTCATCATTTGATGTTCACAATCAGTCGTTGAAAAGAGACTTAACTTATCAAGAAAATCCAGCATTAGTTTCGAGAAGTTACTATCAAATGTTGCAATTGTTCGTTCAAAACTTTCACCATTCATCGTGTTCGTTACATGTTCAGTTATAACCTAATAGAGGTATATAGAATAAAATAATGTTATAGATGGGCTATGAAATACGGAGGAAATGCTTAAACAAATGCCGTTTTATTTCGAAAACATCAGTGAAACTGTGAAGTTTGGTAAATTTTACCAATGTTAGCGAAAATGAAAAGTAATTCGGGCAATCTCTTTATGTTGGCTTCTGTTGGCTTCCGTTTAATTTCACTTTGAAGACATTAAAAATTCTGCTAAGTACTAACATCATGCATATTCTATTGTTGTCGACGTAGTTGGTTAAGTGGTCAAATGACTTTCTATCTTCGCCAACATCAAGTAGTGTTGATCAACAATGATGTGACGCAACTGATGATTGAAGTCTTCGATTGACTAGTTACTAACCATCAACACATCACCGATGTTGGCGAAATTGAAAAACAATCAATTTCACCAATGTTGGCGTAAAAAGAAGTTTCATTCCCCCCCCTCATGGTGGTGATAATCAAACGTCATTTGGCACGAGCTTAAAATGCTAACTACCGTATTTTGATTCTAAGCAGATTCCTTTATCAGGCTGCAATCATACCATCATATTTAAATACTCACCTGGCCAGACGGACGAGATTGACTTGACCCAGCACGCATTGATTTACCACCGAACGTCTGCAGTGACGTTGGTTGATCATCCCAACTAACATCGACACTGCGATTGAAACGCTACATCAAAAATATTTGAGCCAGAATCAATGTTTCATTATGTTGATCAGCGATAAGAACAAGACACAATATTTTGTTATTCTTATCGTTGATCAATATAATGAAGTTAAATTCAAGTATATCCTATCCAACAGAATTAGTACTGGAAATGTTAATAATAGATAAGAAAATGGCTCTAAAAAAAGTTAACGACAGATAGCATGCGATAAAACAATTACAGTATGCGAGTTATGATTGAATATCAATGATAGTTACCTGGATGCAGTTGCAGAATGTGACACAAACCATCATCAACTTACTCACAACCTAAAGCAAATAATTATAATTATGAAAGTTGTCAAATGTTTTCCTCAACTTTGATTAATTAATGAAGAACCCTTTCAGATAGATCTATACATATTAATTGTGTGCTATACAGATTAGCGTCCATGGCAACGCTGGTCAAATAATTAGACGTATTCAATTTCATCAAAAAGATACGAAACTTCAACATTGGCAAGATTTCAATTCGCCTTCGATTTGAGCTGCCCGTTATAAATTGTCAACCTATAAAAACTAGTGAAAATCACTAAATTTGTCAATAAAATCATATTAAATAAATTATTGAATAAAGTTAATTATTTAAAACAACGTCAGAAAATCATAACTTCCCTACCACAAATTTGTTACTGTGTTTAAGGTTATCTCGAGACAAATGTATGCATAATTTCCCGACAATGCATTATCTGTATTATTTCGCCAGTCAGACGTACATAAGTCGCGGACAACCACAAATATAGAAATAATTTATTTACAAACAGACACTACTATTAATATAAAGATAGCATTGTAGGAATCTCAAGGCACTTAAAGGCATAAAATTGACTATCAAAGTTGAAAAATGAATGCCATTTCTTAATCAGTGAATCACACGCCATTTCAAAGACCTTTCAAAGAATTTTATGCCTTCAAAAACAATATTTTATTAGCTTTTTCCTTGATATCGTTTTAAAGGGGCAAAAATGACAGGTGGGCTCTACACACTTAGAGTCGCGTGCGTGTTTGTCGTTCGTATTATTTCTATGATTGAAACCACCCTGAAACTTGAAATTTAAAGCCATGCCAAAGCTTGATCGTTGAGCTTACGTTAAGCTTGATTCAAATTGAGCTCGTAGTGACCGCCGGTTAATGTTAATAATTAACTTTAGAGAAGAGAAACTTCATGACTGCACATCCTGCGGGGGGGGGGGGTGACACCCACTCCCAATAACAATTTGACACATTGCATTGTCATGGTGTCAATATGGAATGACAACATTCAGATGTCATATAGCAGTATTTACCTTGAGTAAAACAACATTTGTCAGCATACAATCTTTCAAACATCGATCAAGAAAATCATTATGATGTTCAAGTACACCATCGATATTGGCAACCTAGCGAACAAATACAATCAACAACATGGCTGACAAAAATAGAAAGGTATGCAGCCTATTAATTGCCCCTCTGGTAGAAATGGAAAATGGGTAATAGAAATGTGAGCGTTTGCATGATCAAATGAAAATTAGAAATCTCAATTCCATGTGAGAAAAATTCACAAGTTCATGAACCTTTCCTAAATTTCCAAAATTTTCCAGAATACTTAATTACTATTTCATGGATTGTTCACGGAAAGTTCATAAACAAGTTCATGAATTGTTTATGAACTTTTTATCAGCAGAAATAGCGAAAACTATATGAAGCAAGTTTAACAGTACAAAAATAAAGACTTCAGACAAAGGTAGAATAAACTTACCTTTTTTAAATTACTTTCCAATATTTGCCAATTGGGTTCAATAACTTCATACATCATGTAATGTTCCAGGTTTTGAACAAGATTAATCATTCTTTGACGTAACATAAACGCTGATTTATACCTAGCGGAAAGGAAACAAAAATATCATAGGACAAAAGTTCCCACAGCTGTTTAAAAAGTATGTGCTACGGAACATTTTGATTTTTTGTTGAGTTTTTTGATTTATCATTTAGTCACAAAACAGGTAGTAGCTATTTTCACTGGAATAGTTGGTTAGTTGGTAAGCATTTTATGTAGAATGTGAGTTTAATTGACAGGATTCCCCTTTTGACGCCAACCAAGAGTGCTTTGCAACGGAACAAAAGACCCTGTGCTCCAATGCCTTTTCTACTACACTGAGGCCACTTACAATGATTAATTCCAGCATAGTTTAGTTAAATCTTTTACCCAAAAGGCGACCATTTTCAACTGGTATATCATGGGTCTATAAAACGATCATGTATCTAAGTCAAGTGTGTGCCAAATATCCCATGTATAATAGTAAATATCATAGTCAAGTATCCCATGCCAAAAGTTATGAATAGATGCAAACTGAATTAGTTCCAGTCCAGGCCTTTTTGTCAAGATTCAGTAGACCCTCTTGATATACAAACGGATTGAATTCTGTTAGAATGTATTCTGTTTCAATGAAGTTTCAAAATTATATTTGGAAGTAATACCCGGACCTGACACCATGATAAATTGCTACTATCAACTTCAAGTTTTTAGATATAACGAGAAACAACAAATTTGAAGCTGCACTTGATGGTAACTGTTTTTGTCGGAATAACATTTATGTCAATAACTTTTTTGACGCTTTATTTTATGAAACACAAACCATGCTGATGTGTTCTTTAATCTGTGATGAATTTTATTACTGTTCAACCATATCCTAAATCAGAAAAAAAAAGAAAATAGTTACATTTGAAACAGGTTATGATTTGAGAGTTAGAAAGTGAACCCAGATAGTTAGCCCTTGCGAAATAGGTTCATGAACTTTGATGGACTGTGCTGAATAGTTTAGGAGCTGTGCTGTAGTACAGTTCATACAAAATTAGTCCATTAATTTGCACAGTTCCGGTTCATGAACATTGATAAGCTCAAAGTCAACAATCATGAACCATGGATTGAAAACATTCTGAGTTACAGAAATATCATGAATGATATGATCATAAAAACATGATGATATGAATCAAATGATATGAAATTCTCACCTGTTTCGTTCAATATTTTGAGAAAAGCTTGAATCTTCGAACCATGATTCGAAACAATGTTATTGTCTACCCCGTTTACTGTTTGTCATAGCCGAATCATAACATTCAAATTCATTTTGAATCAGAAATTGAATAATGTTTGTGTGGCGTTTTGTTGACAGTGTTTCGATATTAGAGTTCTAATGAAAGCTTCACTCAACCCTTCTAGGTGGGATTGGATACTTACGTGCATAATTGCCTTTCAACGTGTTTTGCATAAAACAAATGACGAAACAGCATCTGATATTTTGTGAGAGCCTGCGGGTAATCAAACATTTAGACATTAGAATTCATGAAAGTGATACCTCAAATAGTGGGTGCTGCAGAGAAGACCTTTACAACGTTCGGATTTTATCATACTATCTTGTCGCATAACCAAAGAAGCAGGGTCCGACAAAAGTGGGGATCCTAGGGTCCTACATCCTGGAAGGCCATTGCAAAGTTGGAAGAAAATTGATAAAAGCGAAACCTGTACATAACGGCAGTTATGAAAGGTAAATATATTGACCACTATAGACAGGTGGCCTTCATATACAGATTTGATTCAATAGAAAATACTCTTTCAGACATTGCAAGAGTGACCACTATAGACAGGTGGCCGCTGTATAGAGGTGGCCGTGATAACAGGTTTGACTGTAAAGGTTAAACCTCAACAAACAATTCAAAGAAAATGTTTCAAATTGTTTCAAAATTCAGGAAGGCCAAACTTTTGGTCAGACACTGCAAGGAAGCAGAGAGTATTTTTGGCCCAGGAAATTTTTGCAAATGTGAAAGTTAATTTTTTTATTTCCTTTGAGAATCTACTTCACATTATAAATCTGCAATCAAACTGCAGTTCACAATCAAAATGAAGCCCATTAATGAATCATTCATACTTTGTCGTTTTCAGTTGGATCGACATGTCATGGAAAATTCAAAAGAAATCATCTTCATAAAAACGTATTTACATTTATCCACTAACATTAGTAATAATTTAATAGGTTGACAGTATAAAATAAAAACTACAATCTAACCTTTTTGCTTAAGATTAATGCTAAAGGCCATTTAACGGAATAGTCCAATGTGAATGCCTCTAGACCTGAAAATGAAAAGATGTTATGAAAAGATGAAAATAATGGCTAAATACTGTATACAACACCAGAGCACTAGCTTTATAGGCTAGTACGAATTGACATTTGATCTGAGATTTTCAAAGATGCGTCTATTAGACAATTAGCTGTGGAAATGATCTCATTCATAAACTCTATAGCGTCTCTCAATAGACAAGCAAATTTTGCTTACGAGATGACGTCAACCACTGTATATCATATTTCATAAATCAATGTCTTTAGTCTGTAAATATTTTTTTTATCATGTGGTTGAAATAAAATTCTATTCTATTCTATTCTATTTAGCTGCGGCAAAATGACTTTTTAGCTGCGATTTTTGAAAGATGTGGCTATCAGTCAATTAGCTGCAACAATGATCTATTTACCTGCGTAGTTAATTCCATGCCTTACAAAAATGATACAATCAGTCAATCCTTGTTATACAAACATCTGATTGGCAATATATAATTTGAGCAATAATTAATTTCAGTCAACACAGCAAAACTTGACAAAGTGACGAAGAAAATTCTAAGGAATATTTATTTGAACTTTAAAACTTTGTCTTTGCTAATTATGCCTATTATGCCTGTGGTACTGGTTCAATAAAGGATTTAAAAAAATGTCTAATTGAATTGAAGACTGATAACACTTACCTGATATGTGTGATTCTGTTGGTTCTTGGAATGGCAGTTGAACCCCTGATCATAAACATACAATTAAATGCAACATATACTGATACAGTGAAACCAGTATATAATGGTCAGCTACGAGAGGTAGATAAATTGACCATTATACACAGGTGGCCGCTGTATAGAGGTGACCGCTATAACAGGTTTGACTGTACTATTGTATTTTCTACCAGGTTGTTCAAAGAGCCGGGATCCATGAACAATGATGCATGGGATGATGGACGGTCAGCAGTATCAATCTACTAGATTTGCAATTATCAACTGTGCTTTCAATTACTAAAATTAACTGTTCTGATTTGAATAAGCCAGCTTTGAAATATTTGATAAAATTTTTGAAATTTGGAAAACAATTTTGAAAATCGATTTTGTAAGGTTTTTGCGTATCCCAGCTTAGTTTGTGGAAGACTGATTTCTACTACAAGACATGATGTTCATTAAACCAGAGTGAGACTCAGCCATCTATCTATGCATAGAGTCATCCATTGGGTTATTGTAATTTATCACACCTGTGATGAAAATTAGGATATATATGCTCCCCCGTATACAGCTGTTCATCCTAGCCCCCTTCTTTACAGGCTGTTGCATTACCATTGCGGAACCAGGCACTGTTGCTACGCATTAAACAATGGAAGTTGATGACCTATCAATATTACTTTGTAATACTTCTGATCTCATGATACAGTCAAGCTTCATTAATATTCCCATCTGGTACGAATGAAAAATGGGACATTAAGCAAGGTGAGATATTAAGTGAGGTAGAATTATGAGAGTTTGTATGGAGAATGGAAAATAGAAATCAATTTATGTGGGGATAATAAGCAATGTGGGACATTATAAGAGGGAATATTAACCAAGTTTGACTGTATATTCAAAATAATTTGACAGGGTCAGTGGTAAAGCTGACAAGTTACAATATCCAATCTATGATAAAACTTTTGCTGGATAAAATGTCTTCTTTTCCTTGATGAATTGCATTGAATTCCATTTTGACATATACTCACCAGGCTTTTCATGCGTGACAGATAGAATCCTCAGTAATTGAGTTATCAGGTCATAAGATACAAGCTCACATCTGAAATGAATAAATATTCAAATTGAAAATGTATGGATAATAATAACAATAATTTAGTCTCATTCTTACAGGAATACTGTAAAATGTTTGCAATATGCCCAATAAACCATCATGCAATATCTAAACTGAACATTGTGAGTCATTGTCATTTGTCGTCAATGAATTTAACAAGACTTCAGAGCATATCTGATTGACTGTGATGCAAATCCCCTGAAAATCAATTCAGCCTTGGCATTACCTAATGCATCAAATGAGTATCCTCCTATGATAGGGAATGAAATGGTCCAAAGGCAATTGCATTGTCAGTACCTGCGCACTGACAATCAAGGCCTACCTGCCATAAAATCTATTGAAATCGATCTGCTGTGTTGTGGAAAACATCAATAAAGAGAAGTCATGATCTATGTTCTTAGAGAAACAAGCCACTCATTTAGATACAGAAGAGTTGAACCTTCAGTAGGGGGATACCGTATCAATAAATACTATGTAAATTAGAGGCATTTAACGTTCATGAACTGTTCATTAACTGTATATACATGTTACGATAGGGCATTTGCAGGGTTATAGCCATGTTATGATAGGGCAATATCAGTCAAACCACGAACTCAATTAAAACAGCAGATTCGTAAGTTTGAAGTGTGGACAATCTTATACAAATCCTACCGATAGAGGTGCCTTGCCAAACTTATTATCTTACCTAAGATCATCCTTGTAAGGATCTGAAACTGCAGCACTTGTTCGTAATGCCAACTCAAGTAATGCTTCAAGACGCGCTGGCATGATATCTATTAAAGATTAAAAAAGTATTTAAGAAGGTATACTCAAAGAATACAACAATTGGATTTAATAGTATTTGGACTGAGGCAATAGGAATCTATAAACAGTCCAGCCAATCCTTCTGGATACCTGTACTAGGCTATTAGCTGTTTACTCTAAAGTCTGGTTGAACGTAGTTTTGCTATGGTGATTTGTCTTGAAACTCTAAGCCAATCACATTGATTGAATCAATTTCGTTATAATACATTGTTTAATATTATCCCTCTTAAATATAATAACAACTCTAGCTTTAAATGAACAATAAAGTGAAATAGAGCGAATGTTTGTATAGTTTTAGTGCAGAATTGGCTTATAATAACAGACAATTTAATTTGAAACAGACTACTGATAGCCTATGTCAGCTGATTGCTGTCAAGTGTTTAAGCAAAGAAAGAAAATTATGCTTACAAAAGTAGTTTACAGATTGACAACAAAACATTTCACTAGATACAGTATATAAGCTATAACTGGTGCTTCTGTAGTAGTTTGTTTGTTGTCTTATATATACATGTAAATAATCAATCTCTCTCTTTCCTTGTAACCGTAGTAGGGTCAACACCCTAAATACATCACACATAATAACTATGTAGTTTTATCTATGTCTGAACTCTACACTTTCATAAAGATCAACAACAGCAACAACAACAACATCTCACAGACCGACACACACTTACCATCCACTCCTTTTTTCATTTCATCTTCAGCTAAATCCATGAAACAGACAAAGAAGTCTCCTTGGTCAAGTAAAAAGTAATGTTTCAGCGATCTAAAAGTCAATAAAATGTTTATTCGTCATTTAAAAAACATGATGATGATGATTATGATGGGTACCATTATTCCACAATATGTATAGGGTCATTCTTTTCGGCTCAGCAGAAATAGGCCTCAATTAAGTGACTTTGTAAAATGACATTTTGTGAAGTTAATTTTAAGAAGCAAATTCGGAATGGGGGCTTGATCAAGGGCCTTCAATTTAAGGGGGTTTGGGGACATGCTTCCCAAAAAATGTTTCAAATATTACATCCAGGTAAAGTATCTATCCTGCATTCTGGAGTCCAAAGGAAAAAATATTTTTGGAAGTAGAAACAATCAATCCGTCATTTTGGAAAATATTTTTTTTGCGTTACACTCTAAAACATTCGCATCTATTTATTCGTAAACACGCAAAGGCAATAATGTATAGCTTGAACTTGTGAACTTGAACAATTATAACCTGTTAGTATATTTTGCTTATTAAGTACAGTCCCGTGAAAAAAAAGCTTCAAGCTTATCGAGTGCTGAACAACTGATGCTGATTATGATGATAGTTGAGTGACTGCTCGCTATGCACAAGTGTCATTATCTAATAATTTACTATCAGTACAGAAAATCCAGGATTCTAAGATTTTAACAAATTAGTGGGGGCAGAAGCCCCAGTTCCGACGAGCCTGCTGACTTTTGCGATAGAATTATATTAAACATGATGCATCGTTTACCTTAGATGACCCATAAGTTGTTTTTCTCCCATCAAAAGATCTAATAATTTCTTGCTTCCGTATTCATATGCTTTCTCAACATAATCCATATATCTAAAATAAAATCCAGATCATTCTACAATAGTACAATAGAGATTTGGAATTAAATAAAAAGGAAATACCGCATGCCGAACAATATCAATAGACGAGAAAGAAGTTTTATTTATTGAATTCATATAAACACTATTCAAAACATTAATACCATTTGAAAAGCCTTCACCGTACCCTGCTGACTTATGTTCAAACTGCTCAAAATTATTGTTTGCCGCTACCTGTGAAAAAACCCATGAGTTCATGAACAGTTCATGAACATTCATTTTACGGTTTCATGAACTTCATGAACAGTTCATGAACAGTCACAAACAGTTCATGAACAGTTCATGAACTTTCACTTAAGGGTTCATCAACTTCATGAATAGTTCATGAACAGTCACAAAGAGTAGATGATCATATCATGAACCGGTTAAAGAAATTTCATGAACTGTTCATGAACTTTTGGGCAATTTCACCTTCATGAACTCATGAACTTTATTCGCAGGGGTAAAAGTCTAAATACACTGTAAGCCATCATAAGTGGAATTCGTTGAAACTGACAAAAGTCTTGTAGACTCCAAATATTAAAAACTGATCATAAACTATTGGAGAGCATATTATTCCATTGGATCACATTACAACAGTATATGACTATGATCCATACCTAGCTTTGTCATCCCATCGAATTATGATTCCCATCAATTAAGGAAGTCCAAAGCAGGCCTACTTTCAAACGTCTCCTTGAGAAGCACTTACGTTCTAAATATACTTTATACTTACCACTTTTTCCTGTTATTTATACCTTTATTTTACTTAATGTCTGTTTTCCTGTTAACATAGCTATGTATCAGTCCTTTGAAATAAAGTTATGTATAACTTAAAGGTTTCTGAATAAATGATGATGATGATGATGATGATGATGATGATGATGATGATGATGATGATTATACTCAGGTTAAATAAACCAAATGCTTTAATGACACAGCTTTTGTAATAATCTAACTGCAAATAGTATATATGTTTTAATCTATCTTCTAATATTATTTTTTAATTTAAATTTTATACACGTGATGGAGAGAAGTTATGCCAAAACATTGTGAAACTTTGCGCATTTCTTGATTTCATTTATTAGAGCTAAACATCGATCAATAATACAATTAAACATCATACTAACTCTCTTTCATGTGACGTATAAACAATCATTCTTGCATGCGGACAATCCACTTCAAGGCCTGTAAAATAAGAAAAGTTGAGATAAAGTGTGTGGCCCGCAGTACGCAAAAGCATGAGAAAGAGTGTGAAATTTCATGGCATTTCATGGCATTTTTATATTTAATATTGTGAATATGGATGTTTTTATGGCTTTTAAACACCTAAAATATGTGTGGTTTTCATTTTTTTACATTTTCATGAAGTTTTCACCGCACTTTCATGGCATTAACATCCGACCATCTGTCTGTTTTCACAGGATTGAAGTCAGTATCTTGTTTGAATGAACATCGGTAGCATTAACACACTGTGGGATGCAGATAACAGATACATACGGTATGTTATTTTAAAGATTTACCTGACTGTCGAATGACATTTAGGTATTTTCCAGTTCTAAGGATTTTCTCAGCAACCTATGAAATGTATAAAATATTATTATTGAGCAATTGGAGTAATTTATTGTTTATTATTAGAGTAGACGTAGTATAGTTTATAGCATATTTTTGGACATGATAGCATCCTAAAGTCAGGCAAATACTAACTTTCTAACCTTTGACAAATATTCATACTTTTTTTTGAGCTACTTTAAACTTGAAGCTTTCTTGGTGTAGTGCATGTCTCAATTAATAGTGTACAGGAGCGACCTTGTGATCCGGACGAAGTATCCAATCAGATAAGACAAATTTCAAATTAGCCGGCCTCTATTTGTAGCGTGAAAGGCAAAAGCTAAAAATCACTCCCTGTAAAGACTTGCTTTTTTGCACCTCACTTCGCATGATTTGTGCTGAACAGAACTCCATAAAGCCGTTTCCCGTGTTGCACATCGCCTAATGAATTGCATTTGTACTTTTGGCAATGAAAATACATTATATATATAAATTCATAAATGCAATTTTTTCTTTTACCTTTTCCAAAAACACCGGAATCCTTTTTCTTACGATTGTATAATGCTGATCCCAATATCTTGTAAAATGTCAAAGAAAACATATACACAACATCAAAAGCTTCTTTACAACAGTGTGTGTGTGAGTGTATGTATAACTAAAAAATGTCCAATTAGGATTTCATGTTTCCAATTGTGACAGGATGCATCCATCCTGAACGGGAGGATGTGATTCGATTCCTCCTCTATGCAGACATGTTATTTTTCTATAAATGTGTTTTTAATGTCCACAATCATCTTTAATTCCATAACACCAAGTACCTGTGCATATGGGGGTGCCCATCAGTTACAGCTTGTGACTTACTGAAAATGTGATCTTGTAGCACAATGATAATAAGGTTACATATTCAATCATCTTTAATTGTGATTGATAGTCACCTGGTAGACACAAGTGCCTGTTTATTTGAGGGACATAACAATTTACATACAGATACAGAGGACATAGATGTGTCGTGTGTAGTGAGTAATTTAGATGGTATCGCCGTATCGAAGGCACCCGTACCACTACTCAATTTCTAGAGGAGTGGTTCTCTCTCCTGAGAGCAAAGATGTGAACTGCTCTTTATTGTTGTGTGCACCGATGAGGAATCCAACCCCGGTCTCCTGTACATCTCGTACTGTGTACAGTGGGTATCGTCATTATTGACTAGAGAATAATACCAAACTATACAACTATAGTGTAACCCGCTTAAGTGCAAGTCAAAATTGCCAACGGTTTCATTGCATGTATCCAAATTTGCACTTATCCGAAATAGTTTACCAAGGACTTGACCAAGAAATTGTTTAGAGGGTTTTAAAGCCAGGTTGCAGATAAGGGGGAATTTCACTTATCCGAATTGCACATAAGCAGGTTGCACTGTAATACAAACGTCAGTTAAAATATGAATCTCCTGTTTCTAAAAAGGATACGCATCATTGTAATTCTCTGTGACACTCTCTTTGACAAATGATTCATGCTCAGCAACAAGGAACTTCAAATAAAACAAACATTGATTAATACATCTAATATATATATAGCACCAAGCTTGATAGTGAGTTTCATTTCCAGGAGGGTCCAACTTCAGGGTTCAACAAAATGTTTTACCTTCCGCAAACACCAACTTTCTAGATAGAAGTTTGAGTAGCTTTACTGATATAAAACTAAAACGTTAAATTGAGATTTGAGTTTTCATATTTTTCTAGTCATTATAGCTTTATATCCAGCATTTTGCCTTTTCTTCTGGATTCTGCTAGCTTTCGCAAACCAGGTTTCAATTACGTGTTACCATGGTCCGCATTTTTCAAACACTGTCTTTGTTGGTTAGTTTCTAGTTTGACTATTCAATCAAAAAATCATTTTTTAAATTCTGCTTCTTGCATTGAGTGCGAGTTTAGAAACAAATTGCACTTCTATTAGCCAATCAGAATCAACAAATTAGTGTAGGTATGTGGTTACTATCAATACTTAATCATTCGTCAAAATCATTTTGTGCATTTTGAAACAATAACCATCAGAAAGTGTTGATACCTTAGATAAATTTCTATTCCACGGAATTATGAAAATAGAATAAGCAAACCTCTCCATATGAATCTTCGATTTCCCCTTGGAATATCCAAGCATGCAACATTTCAAAGTAGGGAACGCAAGCCTGTTTAATAAATACATAAATATGATGTAACTAGATTACTGTAGGCATTGTAGGTATGATATTTTTAAAAAGATTGTAACAAAAGGGAAGATTCAACCTTTTCAAATTATCATTTTCAAGAGGAAAAGTATAAAATATGGTACAGGACCTTCTTGTCTGAAGGAATTATTATCCCCACAAGCAACAACAAGAACACTCCGTTCTACAAATAAACATTTTCTCTATCAACCTATATATATAAACTGAAGTCATACCGAGAAAGAACATTTTCATTTCTAGCACCAAAACTGTGGAACCAACTGCCGTAAGAAATTAGAAACTTGCAGCTCATTGGACTAATTCAAATGAAGAATTAAAACTAATCCGTTCATACAACAATATGAACTATAAATACATCAGTAAACAATATTTTTATCTCTAACATTTAGAACTAAATAATTTTTAATCAATAGTACTTTTTACATTATTTTTTAAACTTTTTCAACTGTTTAACTTTTTTAACATCATTTTTATCAAGTATTTATTTAATTTACAAATGTAAAACGCATTGGATTGTTACTAGATAAAGCGCTATATAAATAGAATTATTATTATTATTATTATTATTATTATTATTATTAAAATATAACGATGAAGTGAGCTGTATAGTAAACATCTGAATTGGATCAAGTAATGTATGTAATTTACAGTTGTTCTGCTTTGACAGTTGGTTGCGACAGTTGGTTGCGACAAAGTTCACAACTTTTTTATTGTGATGAAACACTATTGATTAATTGAAACTTTAGAAGTACTTTTCAAAACCTTATACAAAATTTCGGTTGCATGGCAGCAGGCTTCACAATTAAAGGGGCATTATTGACCGGCAAAAAAAAAACATTTTTTTCAAAACTTCATTTTCAAACATCAGTTGTGACATCATCAAATCAGTTTTGAGTTTTCATAGCGATGAAATCTGGTAACTGGAATATATCACAAGAAGTGATTCGATGGCAGTAAAACTACAAATAAGTGTTTTGTGATTTGCTAAGATCGTTTACCAAAGATGGAATCTGGAATAAAGCATTTTGTTGATAATTGTGCACATTTGATATGGTTTTTCTCCTTACAAATCTATGAATGTGATATTTCTTGCAAAGAAGACACATATCGAATCTAACTTCATTGAGAATAAATATATTTATAGTTCTGTATTTCAGTTACACTGAAATTACTGAACCTCGATCGAAATAAAACAAACATCATAGGTGATTTCTACGTGTTTAGATATTATGGTTTACTACAAAATTGATTCCAACTGAATTTTATTATTGTCTGCGTTTCAAACCGCGATGTTTTTGGTAGGAAATATTCTGATAAAATTTCAGACTTGTTTGCATGGAATGATGATTTTAAGGACATACACATATGTCGTATTTGAAACCCTGATTGTCATCATTTTTATATTCAATTCGTATTGCTTTGCTTGTGTATTTTAAAAAATGTTACAATATTAGAAATTGTGTTTCAGAATCCACGGCTCAAATACCACGGCGGCCTTTCCGGTTGGTCTTCAAATATGCACTGATTCACACCACTATTTGTAGCTTGGAAAATTGCATTCTCTTTTTATCTTTGAGCCTGCAAGGCACTTTGGTCTGTTTAATGCCTTTAATATGCCGTTCTCTATACAGTTCAATCGACTCAATTGATGTTAAATGAATTAATTTTTTATGAATGAAATGATTAAGATGTCTTGATTAATTGTACATCGTTTCAATGCGTAGGCCTATTGTGTCTCATGTTCTCCAGACCAAAGTTCATGAAGTAACATGACGTAAATAAAAAAGCTACGAGATCAGATTTCAAAAAATTCCATACAAACGCTTCTGGTTTTGTTTGACCCTTTAAGATCCATACTAATGTATTCCAATTAGTCATTTCAAATTAACATAATGCAACCCTCACATTATGATATTGTCTTTATCATTTAATGAAATAAAAAAGTGTTGAGCATTCGATACAAGTATAAACTCACAGCTTTTGTCAGGAACAAGCAAATATCTCTACCACTTTCCTCTCTACAATACAAGAAGATGACACATAATTATCAATTTTAAATCAGATAATTATTCATACAAATTTAATTTGTTGAATGTTTCCTAGCAATATGATTGGATATTTAATCTTTGTTCGAAAAAGCAATCAATCTGAGAATTCTAACTTGACATTATGATTGAAAATTTCCAATTTGACCAGGAATTTTTAAAACCGTATATAAATGTCGTACAAGATACAATACAAAGCAATTGGCACACAGATTCCTATGAGCTATTGACATTTGGCGCATGAGAGGGCATGTAAGGAGAAAACTTGAAGGCGTAAAACACTTGCCGCCGTGGCTTGTGATTTTCTGAAGCCCTCTCGTTTTATCTTTACATGCCCTCTTATGCGCCAAATGTCAATAGCTCATAGGAAACTGTGCGCCAATTGCTTAATAGTAACTGTGACTTACCCTACATATGCTTCTGTTTTCTCGTGCAGTAATGTTAATACTGAACCACCTCGACAGTTTCCCTAGAAATAATGAAAAATAGAGATAAGCATCAATAAAGTCAAACCTCTGTTGAATTACAAAATCATTTGTTATCAGAAATTTGAACTTCTCCATCAACACATAATAACAACAGAAATTACGCCCAACTTACTTTTTCAGCTAATGTTGCTAAGGTTGCAAGCAGTTCCATGACAACAAGACGAGGTTGAAGGTAGTACCAAAGTTTTTGTAACGTTAACAACCCCTAAGAAAGAAATTAATTCAACATTGTTTACAAAGTCCATTTTCCAAACTTTCATTACAAATAAATTCCAGTTTATTATGTCTAGAAAATGAAACTAATACTATCTAGTAGAGATTAAAAGAAAAGGAAATAATTGGATGGTACCGCTCTGATAGCCTACTAATCCGATCAGAAAAGGGGAGGCAGTGTGTCTGCTAAAGACCAAGTTATAATAGTCATCGATCAAACAGGTCAATATGGTAATGGAGGAGCGAATTCCAGAAATTCGATTGGTCGAATTACGGTCCAATCCTGGTCCAATTCTAAACATTTATGACCGCTCCGTGTTTTCTAAGGAAACATTTGAAACCGGTTACCAGATATCAATAGCGATAGCTCGACTTGATGCAGATCTCATTATGGGAATGGGATGAAATGCTGGTGGTGTTTGGACATTGTAAAATATTGGAGAGCCATGTTAAATTTTATTTTATGGGTACGTATCAGTTGATGTGATGTTATTCTGTCTCTGGTGGAAGGGAACCAGTCAAGTCGATATAACATCTCAGCGACATAAGTCAATGTTTTTATCATTTAACTACAACTTCAGACTACTTCAGTGAGTAACTTTTGCAAATCACAATAAAATATATCTGAAACATACCTGTCTGTGTTCAGTTTCAAGTTGCACAACAAATATGAAATGATCCTGAAATATAGAACTGGAATTTATACAAATGACTAAAGCTTTCTCCGTTACTCAGAGTTTCAAACGTCTATTTTGCGATCATCAGAAGGTCACTTGAAGTTTGGTTAAATACAGTATAAGGTATTAGGGGAGGGGGTCCACATTGTGAATTTTGTGATGAACTCCGCTTTCCCCATTGTGTTTCCTTATAATGGGAAAATACTTATCAAATGATAAGTTACTGTGATATAACTTACTTTTATCAAAACATTCATAGCTGCTGATAATGCATGATTTACAAGTCCATATTTAAACTTTGCTCGCTCTGAAACAAAATAATAAAGACAGTTCCAAAATTGCATAGGTAATACTACTCGACATACACTGCAGAGGTGACTTGAATCAAGATCCATGGGATTCGACCAGAACTTGACTTTCTGGCTGGACCCGCGTCTGAATCTGGACCATCAAAATTTCAACAGAATCCTATATCAATCATTAGTTTACAGCGCCGGATTAACCCGTAAGCTAAATAAGCTTCAGCTTAGGGCCCACCCATTTTAGGGCCCTTTGGAGAGAGAGTGCTTAGGGGCCCTGAAATGTTGATCCGGCGCTGTTAGTTTAGCAAGCTGTTTCTTGAAATAAAAATATGATGAATTTATTCAGGAAGACTTGACACTATAACACAAATCCGTAAAAAAAGTAAGTAATGTAGACGGTGTCGCCCTACCGAAGGCACCCGTACCACTCCTCTATTTCTAGAAGAGTGGCTGTTTTCGCTGAGAGCAATGATTTTAAACGCTCTTTGTTGATCTCAGCCGCGACACTGCAGATCAATTTCAACAGATTTCATGGCAGATAAGTCTTGATTGTCAATGCGCAACGATGCGCCGCAGCTACTCACAATGAAATTCCCTCTGGACCAATCCATCCGCCATCCTCAGATGGTACTCATTTGATGTTTCAGATAAAGTCAAGGCTGAGTTGACCTTATGGGGATTTGAACCATAGTCGATCAGATATGATCCGATCTGAAGTTCGGTTGCTCTGCCATCTGAGCTAATCCTCCCTATCCGACATATCCGTCAACGAATAAATAAACAATGTAAATAATGAATCAGCAATTTATTCCACTAACCTTCTATAAAGCGTATAGCAAGTGAATAATTGCGACAAAACGGTAAAATCCGCCCAACCATTTCTTGAAAACTCATATCTGAATAAATAAAAAAATTTACAAATGTAGTGAAACCTGTGTCACGAGGCCAATGTAAGAAATTAAACAGTATTGGCCACAAAAGATAGGTGGCGTTTTTCCATAGAGGCTAGTTGGAATCAATTGAAATGACCATTTGTAACATTATTATGAAGCGACCATCATAGACAGGCGGGTGCCTTACAGGGTGACCTTTATATACAGGTTTCCTTGTATAAAAATTGAAAAATAATGCGTGAAACGTTCCACAATGCAATTAGGCCTAACCCTCACGAACGTGAAACTGCTCAATTTTTAATGAACTCTTCAAACATTTTTCATCAGGGTAACAGTATGGTTCAATGTTCCCTAAAACCCTGTGACTCTTACTAAACTTAAAAGAGTTTACAATAGTTGTGACCAATATTGTTCTGATATTAGGGGTTTAATGAAAGTCTCGTATTCTAAAATATTGGTATTTTTGGCAATTGCTAATTCATCATATCATCATTACAAACACTATTATAGTGGGTGTTTACAGGTAAAGCTATATACTAACCGAGTGATTTTTCAACAGAAAATTTGACATTAGAGCCATCAGCTGCTTGACTAACAAGGATATATTTTCCTTCGATACCCTAAAAAATATATATATATATATTTGTGAGATTTATTTTTTTGTCTATTACTGCAGTATATTTGTTTGTTTATTTGTTCGCGTCCTAATTAATGACATACAGGTAAATAATTCAAATAAACACGCATTCTGAGATACCTTGTTTATACATCGATAGTGATATATATAGTTATCAAAAAACGAATTGTAGGCATGATAATTGATGATGATGCTTGACTTTGTTTAATAATAAATTATCAAATTTCAATACGGTATCGGCGATGTTATAGTTACCACCATGTATAGCATGTTTTACAGAAGAACAAGATAAGTTAGTAAACAGAAGAACTAATAAATTGATAAAATATTAGATTTATTAATTGAAATAAAATAATGTAGCACAGTACGCGGCGTAGTGAGTATTAGTATAATTTTGAAATATTTTCGTCCCTAAATATGCGGATCGACTAATCTAATCATCATCATCATTTATTCAGAAACCTTTAAGTTATACAAAACTTTTTTTCAAAGGACTGATACATAGCTAAGTTAACAGGAAAACAAACATTCAGTAAAAAAGGGTTTAAATAACAGGAAAGAGTGGGAACTATAAAGTATATTAAGAACGTAAGTGCTTCTTAAGGACACATTTGAAAGTAGGCCTGCTTTGGACTTCCTTCGTTGCAGACAGTAGATCGTTCCACTTATGCGCACCAGCATCTTGAAATGAATGATGATGGCTCGACTTGATGTAAATGTCATTGTGGGCGTGAGATCTTGTTCTGATGGAATACGGCAGTTCGAAAAAGATGGAAAGCAAAGGAGGAGCTAATTTGAATTTAATTTTATGAGTGAACATTAGCTGATGCTGAGTGAACATTAGTTGATGCATTTGAATCGATATTTTGAACTATAATTCATAGCTACGATTGCCTATTTGTTCAACTGTATTGTTCCATTGCTTGTTATTTTGATTGTTTCTAAGAAATATATCAAGAAGTTATAGCTTGGATAGCTCTATAATAACTAGCTAGGGTCCGACAAAGTCCGGAAACTTGGAAACCTGGTTTGCGGAAGGCCAGCAAAATTCAGAACGAAAAAGCAAAATGCTGAATACATTGATTAAAATTATTAGAAATAAATAAAACATAAATTTCGTTCTACGATTTTACGTCAGTATAGTTACTCAAACGTTTATCTAAAAGGTTTCAGTTTGCGGAAGGAAAAACATTTGTCAGACCCTGTAACTAGCCAATAAAAATTAAGAAAATATTGGCGCAACAACACATTATGGCTCTTCAGACAGTTAAAGCAGCTATGGATGTGTCAAAAATAAAATAGGGTTGTGTCTCCAACCTTTAAAACAAATAAATATATATGAGTTTTATCATAAAAGGTCCATTATGGACCACACTCATTGCTAGTAAATATATATGAACAGACATATAAACTTACCATCATAAGAAACAATAAATCTTCAATAATCGAAAGTTCTTGCATTTGTACAGGCATCGTACCAATAGAAACTGACTGTGTTTTAAACATATACAAATTAATAGATATAATAGTACTTATGTTGTCTGTACTGTTTTCATAGTGCTCAATGACATTTGTAAATGCAGAGCTATATATAATTAAATTAATTGGAAACACACAAAAAATCAAACATTCATTTTTGCTACTTCAAGTTTCACGCCTAAGCGATCATCAGGCAATATAATCTATCTTTATCTATCTAAGATTAGATTGCCTGATGATCGCTTAGGCGTGAAACTTGAAGTAGCAAAAATGAATGTTTGATTTTTTGTGTTTTTCCAATTAATCAAATTAATAGATATGAAACGTACCAATAGGAACTGACTGTGTTTTAAACATATACAATAAATTAATAAATATGCGCATGCAAGATACTTTATATGGACTTTCATGTAAAAACAATCATAAAGAAAATCCATCTACAGTTAAACCTGTTATAACGGTCACCTCTATACAGCGGCCACCTATCTATAGTGGTCACTCTTGAAATGTCTAAAATAGTATTTTCTATTGAATGAAACCTGTATATAAAGGTCAATTTATCTACCTCTTGTAGCTGGCTCTTATATACAGGTTTAACTGTATGTATGATAACTGCACAGTCAAACTAGCTTAAATTCTATCTTCCATTCAGGGTCTGACTAAAGGTGTAACCTTCTGGAATCGTACAAGCACTTTACAATATTCTTCTTGAATATTTTGTTGAAGTTGGCCTATAGATCATACAAAGTTCAATTTCCTTTTGAATTTCCTATAGCCATCTGGATTCTAAATCTCGCTATGATAATGAGCAAGGGAGAGAAATTACTTAAAACGGGGACATCAAATTTCATATGTCGATATCCTTTGATAGCAAATATATGACATTTACTTTAAAACAGGAACGTTAAATTCATAAGAATAGGCAGGGTATGTTTTGTCTCGAAGAGGTTACAGTCCTAATCTATACCTATAAGTGGTCTAGTTTCTCAGCTGGTTAGTTCCAAGTCAGATATTTGACTGTTTTATCATTAGAATCACTGTATTCTAGTCTCTCTATATCTCTATTTCGCATAACAAAAAATATACTGTTTCAATTGTAGAGCTAATAATTGTATAACTTCCGTCTGATATAAAATTTCGCTCCAGTTGTTTAATTCCAAGGACACTTTAAATTTGATAAAACTTTTATTATTGTTTACCCCTGTCTTGAACATGCAACGCAAGTGACTCAATATTGCCACTCCTTTCAACTTGGTTAATGATCAGCCGAAGAAAAAAAAGGTTGACTGGATTTGCACATTTCTAAATTACAGGCAGGGGAGTTATATCTCACCGGCGCCATTTGACCACCATCTCGTGAGACACTAACAAAATTATTACTGAGGTATGGACGCTCTTTCATCCATTCAGGAGTAATCGGAACATTATCCAATTCTAGAAATGAAAACAAAATGAAACGGTTGACAAGACACACATCATTATTGCTGTATGTATTACTATGCATTATTGCACAAAGCACACATAGTAACAATGGTATAATAGTAATAATAGTAATAATGGTGATCGACTTGACAATTTGTAAACAAACCATGTCAAGGGTAGCAACACCATCGAAACTTCAAGTAACAGTAAAAATGTGTGTTCTTCAAGTCAATCACCATTATTTGTTGTTATTAAAAACAATATCCGACAACGATAATTTGTCCGGTAAAAACTTCCATATGTCCGGTCAAAATGAGATTCTGTCAGTCAACGTGTCCGGCAACCTTACAAACGTTATTTCAAGCCCTGTATGTATTGCTATTCATGATTGCTTCACGAAGCACACATAATAACATTACCTTTTTTCTTTGAGTGTTTCTGTCTTAATGCTTTAATCAAATCATCAGTTGAACCCTGGGTAGCACTGCTCGTTATTGTTGCTAATTTGCTGCGTAACTAAAACAACATAAAAACTGTTGTAATTATAAAACTGATTTATTCGTAGAAAACGATAAACTGCAAAAAATATTGACAACAGGCGAGCAAACGCACATTACCTATGTTATATTACAAATAAATTAAAAACTACCATTTGGTCCTCAAAATATTGTAATCAATAATGCCTAGTAGTAGGATCAATAGGATATTTAACGGGTTATCCGTGATACCTAATGACTGACACATGCGATAAGTAAAAATGTCCAAGATGTTACTAAACAGTTATTGACTAAAGACGAGGTGAATTTCAGCTGATAATGATCGAGGTCTGCCAATAATTGTTTCTTTTATGAGATAAATCTGGTCAAGAATTTCCTTGATTTAATTTAACACCTTTCAAGCAACAATTCAAGTAAAAAAATTTTGATTTGAAAAGGTCAGGTTTCTGGAAGGAGAAAACACCAAATCTACAATATGTACAGATCGTATTAATAGTACCTATTTCATTTCTATCTTCCCCTGCGAAAAATAGTTCAGGAGTTCATGAACAGTTCATTAACAGTGCATGAACGTTAAATGGCTCCAACTTTCTTTAACACAAAACACGGTCAGACATAGCTGACAAAGAAACTTTTAAATAACACAATTCAAAATACAAAACATTATGAAAAGATATTACTACCACATTCATGAACTGTTCCTGAACTCCTGAACTGTTTTCGCAGGGGTTGTTCTAGCGATAAGAGCCTGGAACTAGTTCCGGTGCCCATTTAATAATAATTTTGACTCTAATCTGTAAGAGTATCATGGTGAATAATTCTAGACTAGCGTCTATATGATTGGACTATAATATTACACCTAGATAGTCGATAAATTCCAGAGAAAACGTAATGGTGGGCCCTGACATCAATCTTAGAATCCATTATCTTGCTATATCTTGTGCCCATACTGCTCATCGTAGAATCGACGTGTTTGAGATGGCTGATGATATAGATTGTATTAGATTAAAAACCTACATCTTGGACTTCTTGTTGTGTCATTGGAGACTTTGTATTTGCATCAGCCAATTCTTTCAACTCTGCAGGTAAATCATGTTCTAGACTTTCTTTAAGTTTGATTCGCTCCTTCATATTTCGTTCGAGAAACATTGATAACTAAAACAATAAACAAAAATAAGCAGGAAGACTTAATTTGAGGTCATGTAACCTATCATTGTGATTTAGGTTAACAAAGTTTGGCCTACAACTTGAAGTTGGAATCTAATATTATCTCGTTTCTGAAACTTAATTATTACTAGTTGTGGGGTAGATATTAGAGGAAAGTTTTAAAATCTATGTGTGTAAATAATAATAATAATAATAATAATAATAATAATAATGAATTTATATAGCGCCATTTCTTAGAATAATCCAATGGCGCTTTACAATATAGTTAATTAGTATCGAGAAATTATAATAGAACCCCCATAATAGGTATGAAGGGTATATATCAGTTAGGTATATTATAACAATATAATATCTTGGTGAAATCTTAAATCTTAATTTATACAATCTTTGAACACTAGATTACTTTAATGAATAATTTTTACTGAGTTTGTACGAAATTATCAAATAATTAACTGAGCTTCATAAATTGTAAGCCTCCTTAAACAGGAAGGTTTTAATGTTCGTTTTAAACTCAGAAGGAGATGTACAACTACGGATGTCAATAGTTAAACTGTTCCATAACTCGGGGGCCATGTAACAGAATGCCCGGTTTCCGTACGTTTTTAAATTGCATTTTGGCTGGACAAGGAGCTTCTTGTCTGCTGATCGTAACGCTCGAGTAGGCTTGTATAAATGTAACAATTCCTGGATATAAATTGGTGCCATATCATTCAATGCTTTGTAGGTTGTAATTAATACTTTAAATATAATTAAACGTAAATGTAATTAAACGTTAGAGGAAGTAGTTTTTCAATTGAACAACATCTTCTTTTCTTTTTGATTAATCATTTATCCACAAACCGGGTAAGCTTGCAGCTTTTTTTCACCGGGGTGGTTGGTTAATTTGTTAGTATTTTGAAGCTTGTGTGCGTTTAATAGCTGGATGCCCTTCCTGACGCCAACCTATAGTGATCCTAGCCACTACATCAAGGCCACTGTCTACAGATATATATAAACATATCCAAAATAAGAGCATGTAAACACAATGCTGTATTTAAAACAAACAAACCTCGTCATCTTCTGTTATACATGACAACAAGTAAACAAACGAATCCAATTCTCTAACATTCTTCGATTTCAATTCATCATATTTACGTAAGAACTCTCTAGGACTTGGACTGTTCTCTGCAATTGTTTTCTTTGCAGCATGAGTCGATACCTGGTTTAAATAATTAAATATATTCAACTTCATTATAATTGAGTAGGCTAACTGTCTACAGTCGGAATAAAAACTATTATGACATGACCTGTTGTAGTTTAAATATGTTCCTAGTTAGCCTATAGATGATAGGATAGTTAATAGAACTCTTAAGCTATAATTTCATGGATTGGTTTCTTGGAAACCATTTAAACAACAAACAACAAACAACAACATAAAATAGGCCTAATGAATTATCGATTTGAACGTTTGAGCATCTCCAGAAAAAAACATTTTGGTTTATAAATAGGGAGCCATGATTTACAACCGGATAATTGCACTCTCGCGACTGTGCCCATGCGAAAACATTACTTTAGTTCATGAACTGTTGAGGCCATTCAAGATAAAAACATTTGACTTGTGATGGTCTATCACTGTTTCAAGGTCATCTTGTCAATAGTGAAATGTTTTAGATTAGGCCTACCTGCGTTGTGACATATGGCGTGAGACTCTTGGTCAAAACTTCAGCATAAACTTCTGGTCCGTCACCTTCAGTGATTCTGTACAGTAAAAATCAAATTGAAAATCTTATTGGTTATCGCATTTCAAGCAAATCTCAACAGATAGTTGAAACGTTTATTATTATGAGTTTTTCAAACTTTGTAAATACTTTTTTCTTATTTTGGTTTCGTAAAATGGGACACAGAAATCTTCAAAATGCCATGTTCAAGGTCAATTTTGACGGGGAAAGAGTCGTGCTATACAAAAACGCAATGGGGAAACGAACGGGGAAAAAAGACAAATTGTTTTAGCCAAATCCGTTGTGTCTCATAAGGCGATATATACACTTTATCCGCATACGGCTTTACGCACCTCAGCATTGTTTAAAGGGGCAAAATTGACCGGCGACCGCTGCGAGCACAAGTTGAATTTATGCTTAGCGTAATTCAACCGTCTCGCTTTGAAACAATTGTTATACGCAGGCCTAACTTGTAATAAAATTCATGTCAACAATGAACATTGTGTTATAACAATAAGCGTGCACGTGATCCTAAGTGCGTAGCGCCTGCCGGTCATTTTTGCTCCTTTAATAATTGTTTACCTTCGTTATATTATGAATTCAGATTTATCAACTTTTGCAGTTTTGAGCTACGACAAATTATTTTGCTATGCCGGTAACATGTTACTTATATGTCTATTTATAGTATAAAATGTCATTGGAAACAATAGGCCTAAGTCTGAATGATACATATAACTGAGAACGATCATTGGTTTTAAGAGGTTACCTGAGTAGCTTCATAAGTTCAGATGCATGATGATGAATAGTGAATTCACTCATGGTGAAGAAAATCTGAATCAAAACAACTGAAACAGAATAATAAATTAGGCTTGGTTCGTAGAGACTGAACATTATCTTTTTTTAATTTTGTTTTATTTATCATTTATTCACAAACCAGTTAGGCTTGCAGGATTTTTCACTTCCAGGGTCGTTGGTTCTGGTTTAGTAGTATTATTTAGAGCGTGCGTGGGTGAGTGTAATGGCCGGATGCCCTTCCTGACACCAACTAATAATATTGCTCTGGCCAGGGATTGATCCAATAGACCCTGTGGGCCAAGCAACTACAAAGTCCCAGCAACTACAAATACAACACAATAGCCCTGCAAAGTTTTTCGTGTACGGCTTAAGATCTTAGCACCAGAGTAAGGATTTCAAATTGATCTGGCCACACATGTTTAGTGTTATTTTCACTATTTTCCTACATGTTTTCAACCAAATCCTGCCCGCAAAACAGCGTAAAAGTAGGGGAAATGCTACTTCCAGCAGCACAAAAATATGAATTAAAATAAAACTCAGTCATACAAATTGCAAACTCTGCAGTCTGGACAATAACAAAAACAAGTAATATAATTAACAACAATAACACGATAATGTGGAAAGTATCAGTAATAGAGCACTATTTTCGCAAAGCAGTTTTCCCTTACTGCTGTGGTAGCATTCAAGTACCTTTTCAGTACTTTTCCTCACATTTTCCCAGTAGTGTTTCAGTATCTTGACAGTGGTTTTTCAGGACTATTTCAGTACTTTTAAGTCTCATAGTGGCAGGCCTATTAAACATTTGAATAGTTACAGTATTTTGAAGACATTCAAACGGAAGGAAAAACATTGAAGACGTTCAGATATCAGGATAGAATAAGTTTCAGTTGAGCATAACCAATGTAGATCATTATCAGGATAAATCAGTTCATCCTTCTAGTTTTAAATTCTACTTCGGATAAATTTAGTTCTAAATGAGAAATAATTCATCACGCTTAAAAATACCACCAAGAACTACACCTGCATATGCTGTATGGACACATTACTCACTCTTTCAGGTAATTTGTGATAAGGTTAATGCAGCAAAGTGATAAGTCAATGATCCAATTTCAAAATAATAACTTCGGAACTACTCCTTCGTTGACCGCCATCTTTGTGTTCTTGTTCCAATCCCCAAAAGACAAAGGCGGGAATTCAACAGAGTTCGGGTTTATCGAATTACACCGTGTAATTGGAAATTCAAGCTAAAACTAGGAGTCACATCCAAAAGGGCAAATTGAATATAGTCTTCAAAGCCTAGGTATTATTTATAAGTCTGTCCAATCATGAGAAGTAAATGAAGGAGAAAGAAGTTGACGGCAACAGTAAGCGACCAATAGCTTGGTAAATAGTACTCGCAAATCAGGAAAGACAAAGCAAGAAAATCATTGAGGTTTGAGACATGACAATAACATAATCTTCCTGGGGAGAATACCCCAACCCTTAAACCCCCTAGAAGGGACACTCTTTGGGGGTGCCTTGATATATGATCTCTTTATTTTATTAATTTCTAATTTGGGATATTTCTAAATCAGATATAATAAATAATGATTCCCTTTGAAACATTAAAACAACATTGCTATTTACATCAATTCCAAATGAGCAGCTTAAATCAACAATTTGTCTTCGTAAACAAGAGAAACATTGAAGTGGAAGTCCAAGGTTAACATTTGCATGGAAATAATCTATTTAATTGTATTATATCTAATTGCCAAATGATATCGTAACATTTTTATTGTGGTATCGTCGGTTCTCTTAAACGATGCCATCTTGCGATTGGTTTTCCCGGGTTACGCATCATTTCTCTCCATTGTTTTAATTGTTTACCACTTGCTAACGCGCCAAGTAGTAATTCTCCGATTGGTTCGCCTTTTTCTCCTTTATCATAATCAGCAACCATAAATAATAATGATGTTGTTTCAATTTTTTCAAAATCTACTTTGAAAACAAAACGTTCATTATAAGCTGGGTTGAGAGTTCGCATTTTTACAGTAGTCTTTCTTTTACCAACTTTCTTTCCATCTTGCACAACCCAAAATTTTACAAAAGGATCTAAAAATTAAAGAGAAGACTTATTAAAACTTATGGAAAAGTCTCTGGCTAGGAGCACCTTGGCATGGACAAAATCTGTGTCAGACCAGCCGCTACGTCAATGGATTAATCAATCACATTGTTGTTCAACCGGGACTGGCACCATCTGCACTCGTTAGTGTTTTGCCA